>QNGE01001868.1:6697-62714 GCA_008508345.1 Paragonimus westermani
GCTTGTGAGCAATGATCAGGTTGCCCGATCGTCTCGAGAGGAGACACAGTTACTGCCTGTTAACTCCAATCGATAACCCCGCGATTAGGACTTCCGAGACAGGTCGATATCTCCGATCTCATTAAACCTGCAAGGCTGGCTGGAAAGTCTATCTGAATGCGAAGGCTGCGATCAAATGTGAGTGATGGTCAACTTGAAAACAAACCAAGTCCCCGACTACTCATCAGTAGTCTAATTATGACCCACTCGTCGAAGAAGTTGAATTACTTCAGTGCAATCCACAGTACGCGTACGTTCGCTTTCCTAATGGCATGGAGGGAACAGTTTCTGTTCACCAACTGGCCCCCAAAGGAGGAGTCATGTCTGAGACCCCCTTGTAAGGATTGTCGACACCTTCGATCGAAGAGACCTCATCTGTACCCACTGATTGAGTCCCTATCACAGAGCAGCATAACAGCATTCCCTCAGCTGACATACACAACAGTGAAGCATATGATTCCCTCAAGAACGATCACTCACGTGATGTTGAAACGGTAACCAAACAACAACAGCGTGTTCATCCATACTGTCTGAGAAACAGAGACGCATAAACCAATTACACCTTGACGCTCACTACCAGATGTTGTTTCACCGATCAGTGTACACATGTTCAATTACTACCCTGTAACCTACCATTTTGTCTGCTCACATTTCTTGGTGGGGAAGAATGTTATAATATGTTGTGTTATTTGTTTCATCCTTGAGTTGGTAATCCATTTACGTTTTCCATTTTAGCTGTCATAAGCCGATTGTTAGACCAACAGTTGGGTGAAACCTCGTGGTGGTCAAACAACAACGTGGTCGCGAAATATGAAGACCTTAACCGCTCCACTGAGCAAAGTGGGCGGGCATCGCCTCCCTGGATTGGGTCCTCGTGATCACTCAAACGGCTGGTTAGATACGCTATCCGAAATGGCGGTGTGTCGCAGTCAATGACGTACCTGTATCCATACCATTTTTAGTTCTTCCGCTTAGTCTTCTTTAATATTTGTTGACCTTCTTAGTAACGTTTCCTTTTGGGATATTGCACGTCACTGGTAAGGTGAGCGGCGGCCCGAGCCACAGTACCTTTGGTCAGGCACACGGCTGTTATGATGATGATGATGAAGAAGTACCAAACCAGCTTAGAAATCTGCCTTAGTAGTTCTCACTTCGGAGATACTGATAGCTGCTGGACACAGACCACACGGGCCATTCGTGAAGCAGAAACATTAGCATGCGGTATGAGGGTATATGCGTTGAACAAACATTTGATCTCGGAGAAATCTCTGGAGTTGTTAGAAGCCAGACGAAACATTCCTCCTGGCAGTTCACGTAACAAGCTTAAGAGAGATATCCGTAAGAATCTGAAGCTTAGCCCAAAGGCTGATCGTGAGGCTTGGTTATTAGTGACAGTTAAGGAAATGGAGACCACTTTTGCTTCAGGAAACATGGGCAGACTTTCCAAGCTTGTCCGTGCCGCTGGTCCCGGGCGGCCGTCTGTCAGTGAAGCTACATTAAGTCCAGAAGGTTAAAGCGGTGGGTGGTACACTTTGAGGACCACTTTAGGTGACCTCCTGCTTCTACTGTTGCCGCCATGAACTTATGGCGTGAGACTCTGGACGGTAGATTTGGAACCACCCACTAAGACTGAAGTTCGTAATTGCATTTCGGCTCTCAAAATTGATAGGGCTAATGGCCAAAATGATCTCGTGCCGGAATTTTTCAAAATTGAGGAGGTGTTAGTAGAGGCTTTGACTCATTTGTTTCAACTTGTGTGAACGATGGGGGTCATCTTTCGGTGCTGAGGTCGCTCGATAATAGTTCCAATATTCAAGAAAGAAACGTTGCTGTGCTGTTCTGGATGTCTCAATTGCGTGACAAAAATGCAGACGACTCACAACGACTAGAGGATGCAGTGCGACCGACTGGCGTACAGTGCGAGGTGGACAGATAATGACCTGGCGTAGGGAAATGAAGTCGTTCACCAAGGGGTTGGCCACTGTAGATTGAGTTCGTCTTACGGGCTGGGGCCCTCGCGACTCACAGAGTCGGTGGTTGGAGATTCTAGGCGAGATGGTGGCTAATCGGGCTCAGTGGCATGAATGTTGTCGTTGTTTGGCCGAGTTACCATGATTAATTATATCTGCTGTGGGACCTGCGGAAAAGTTATCAGAATTGGGAATCGAGAGGGGCCTGAGAGCTAAATTTGATAAGACAGTGGGGAAGGGGTCAGCAGTAGTATGTTTTCGTCTATCCACCCTGCTGTATGCAGCAGATAGGGCGACCCGGTTTATACTGCGAGACGGCCGATGCAGTATGGAATTGTTTATGTTGTGAGTATTCATGGTTGTGTGTGGGCTGAGATACTGCCAGGACGCCCAGACCTAGACAGGAGAACGATTAGGGTTCTCAACCAAAGCCTTTGGCTCAAAAGCCTGTACCGCAAGGCAGCGAGTGGGTGGCGGTGTACCAGAGATGGTACGTTTTTCAGAAAGAGATGCCAACCATCTTCCAACCCCGGAACTGAAGGACCAGGAGACTGTGGTTTGTCAGACCTCTACCTGTTGGCCTGCCTGGTATGAGTAACTCTGTCCAGTTTAGCCCAAAAGGTCATTGAGATGCGCGAGACGTCACACCACGTCAAGGTCCAGTCTCATCGTGACGGACTGCCAAACGAGTTCTTTTGTCCAGTCTCTACGTTTGCACAGGTTTAGATGGTTAGGTCACGTATTAAGGATGCCAGCTAGTCGTCTTCCACACCGAGCACTGTTCGCTGACACTGCGACCGACTGGTGTAAGGTGCGAGGTGGACAGATAATGACTTGGCGTAGGGAAATGAAGTCGTTCACCAAGGGGTTGGCCAGTGCAGATCGAGTTCGTCTCTCGGGCTGAGGCCCTCGCGACTCACAGAGTCGGTGGTTGGAGACTCTAGGTGAGATGGCGACTAATCGAGCTCAGTGTTGTGGATGTTGCTGTTGTTTAGCCGTTGTCTGTGAAGTGAGTGCATTTGATGGCGCGGGGCAGTGAAAGCCGTAAGGAAGCTGTCTTGCTGATGACGCCTTACTCTCCCTTGTAGCTCGGTTGTTTGTTTGCAAGGTGTACGCACCTTGATGTTAAATGTTTGAATAGGGACGTAGTCATTTTCAGTAGTTAGGTCCCTTCCCGTCCCCTTCTTTATTCTTTCTCTCTTTTCCTATATAGGGTTTGCTGTTTCTTCATGGTTGTGTGGTAGTTAAGCATTAGTGTGAACCACTGATGTATTGATGTCTATGATGATGATGATTGATGATGATGATCAGGGGCTCTCGCGAAACCCACAGGGGAACTGATGGTTGGGAATAGTGGTGGTGTCGTTTGTAGCTCGGGTTGAGTGTTTCGGCGAAACACTCACGCACTGATGATGTCACCTTGCTTGGTGATGAAACATTTGCAACCTAAATGCCAAGCTCGGCGAACATATCAATACCAAAACCACAGGGGAACTATTTTGCCCCCAGTCATTTCTAGGGTTCTAGCATACATTATACCACGCCGACTCACTGCAAATTGGGAGGTAAACATTAGGGAAGAACAGGTAGGGTTTCGCACCGAGCGTCAAATTCTGGAGCAGCGTCACGTGTATTGCCGGCCAATACTTGCTGTAGATCTCGATGGCAGAGATACGTTCGATTCGGTGGATCGATCTACACGTTTAGAGTCGCTTAAACGCAGAGGTGTACCGACTGAGTACGTAAACATACTATGGGCATTTTAATCCCATACTTCAGCTCAGATTAGGGTTTACGGCGAACTGTCTAACAGTTTCAGCACCAGGAGTGGCACACGTCAAGGCTTTCCGCTCTCATCATTTTTGTTTAATTTCGTCATAGACAAAATAATGGAGGATTGTCTCCGGCACTCACAAGATGCCGGCGTGGACCTCCTACCTGGTGAAAGACTGGCTGATCTCGATGGTTGACATTTTCCATGCAGAGCAAAAACGCTAGACGCTATTTCGCGTTCTACTAAGTACTTCGGAATGCGCTTGGCAGCCTCAAAATGCAGTGACTCTGCAAGATTGCTGTAGTTACGTAGATTTATTATTAGACAATGAAACCATGGAGGTTGTTGACTGGTTTGTATACCTGGGAAGCTGCATCGGCAGCGGCGGATGTGTGGGGAATGAAACAGAGGCACGGATCTCTAAGGCCATGGTGATATTTGCCAATCTAGAGCACCTCTAGCGACAGAGAGGTATCCCTCTGAAGCTTAAGGGTCGCGTATATAGGGCGAGAGTGGGGGCTGTATTACTTTACGGCAGCGAAACCTAACCGCCCAGGGCAGAAGACGTGAACCGTCTTCAGGTGTCTGACCACTGATATCTGTGTTCAGTCGCTCGTATCGGTGGCACCAGCGTGTAAGTAACGAAGAGGTTGGGAAGCGGGTATTTGGCAGTGATTGTCAAACGAGTTCTTTTGTTCATTCTTTACATTTGCACATACTTAGATGGTTAGATCATGTACTTAGGGTGCCAGCTAGTCGTCTATCACATTGAGCGCTCTTTGCCAACACTGCGGCTGACCAGCTTAAGGTGCGAGGTGGACAGATGATGACCTGACGTAGAGTAGTGAAATCGTTCACGAAAGGGTTGAGCACTGTAAGTCGGGTTCACCTCCCAGGCTAGAGCTCTCGCGACTCACAGTGTCGATGGCTGGAGACTTTAGGTTGCGTGGCGGCTAATCGAGCTCAGTGTGGTGAATGTTGCTGTTGTTTAGCCGTTGTCTGTGAAGCGAGTACACTCAATAACAGTGGGCAGTGAAGGCCGTAAGGAAGCTGTCTTGCTGATGACGCCTTAATTTCAACTCCTGAATATGGGAATTACTATCGAGTGTTTTCAGTAGGGGAGGTTCCCTGCAATGCACCCTAGATCTCAGTTGGCTCCTTAATAATGTGGTCCAGCCCCTCTGTTGAAGAAATTTACTCCGGACTGGCCGGTGGCAGTTGCCCTGATGTCACTTAAAATGTCAGTGTTGAGTAGACGATTAAGGTGCTCCCAGCCTGATCCATTGACTCGTTCCGCAGACTGGTATCTATAACACAGAAGACGTCCACCGTCATGCAGTCTAAAGTTCGGGCGATAACAGCCCGCTGATTTATTCATTACAGAGGACAAACGTGAAAAGCTTCTATATTAACATGTATCCTGGGCCAAAGTTAAAGATGGAAACCGGAGGTCGGATGGTAAGAAATGACACTTACTCGAACAGTGTTACCATGGTTAGCTACATCAGTTGTGAGGTCTATAAAATAACTACTAAAACCGGAGTTCAGGGCTGAAGAGGTAAATTGGGTACGGCGGTGGGAGAGGAGTCATCAGTAGTTTATTTCCGTCTATCGGCCCGGAGCTAGGCAGTAGACAAGGCTATCCGGTATATACAGTAGGACACGTAATCTAGTATGGAATTAGCGGTGTTACAAGCACTAGTGATTATGTGGGTTAAGTAACCATTAAAACGCCAAGGTACAGGCAGGAGAACGACTACAGCCGCAAGAACTGTACCGCAAAAGCAGCGAGTGGGTGACAGTGTACTAGAACTAGTGCCTTTTTGGGAAAAAGGCGCCAGTTTTGGGGTCTGGAAGTTGACAGGAAATATTAAATTTGAACGGTCTCGATGACCACTTCCATAGATGACTTGGGAACACAGTGATGCATGACCAATCGGATTCCCAGGGACTATTTTTACTGTCCTGGAACTCTAAACCAAAGCGCCTTCTTTAACTACTTAGCCGCTTCATCACGTCCTCAGAATTTTTGTCTAGTTCCAAGTTGCACGACTTAATATTTATTTCCGCCCCCGGCCCCCATTACACGCGCAACGTTGCTTGCTAGTGTACATCTACTCTACTGTATGATCCCAAATCATACAAATCTGTCATACAGTGGAGAGCATTGTGGTTACTAAGGGCCGTCGTGGTAACTCATTGAAGTATCCACGTTTTATCTTACAATTCTGCACCCCCAGTGGAATATTACATCTCTTGTAAGTAATCTGTTCTCAGTCCCACACTCCGGAGATGTACCACAACGTTTGAAGGTAAGAATCGTCGATCTCGGAGAGATGTTGCAGGAGACCCTATGCTGACAGGTTACACATATATTTCAAAGGAAAAATCAAGATAAAAGGTTATCGAATATCTGTAGCATGTACTAGCCACAGTAAGCTCACGAGTACCGCTTAATCATGACGCTACAGATATTGGATGCAAAAAATTAACGGGGCTTCCGGTCCATGGTTGGCAACTACCGCATCACCATTGCCACTATCGCTAGGAACATCAATACATCAATGGCTCTCAGTGACACATAACCACCACACGATCATGAAGAAAAAAACGAACCTCATACAGGAAAAAGGGGGGAAAGGGATGGAAAGAGATCAACTACTAAGAATAGATACATCTACATTCAAATATTCAACATCAGGATACCTACAACTTGCTATGAGCGAAAACAAGACATCATCACCAAAACAGCTTCCTTACGGCTTTCACTGCCCAGTCATTATATACACACTTCATAGATGACTCGGCTAAACAATGAGAACATTCACGCCACTGAGCCCGATTAGCTGCCACGCAACCTAAATTCCCCAGTCACCGACTCAGTAAGTCGCCAGATCCCTTGCCCAGAGGACGAACTTGGCCTACAGTGACTAACCCCTTAGTGAAGGACCTTATTTCTCTCTTCACCTCTCACCTTACGCCAGTCGGTCAGAACATTGGCAGTGAGGTAGACGACTAGCTGGTATCCCCATTATGACCTGGCCATCTAGGTCTGTGCAAATGTAAAGTGAACAAAAGAACTCGTTTGGGAAACACTACTACAGGTGGCATCTGCGCATTAATACGCATGTGATCAGTACGGGTTAAATGTTTCAAACCACCTTGATTATCTTTGTTCAACCACACATACCAGGAATATAAATCAGCTGAATCAAACGAACAACTAACGAACAAGCCCAGAACTGTGGTCAGGCCCCAAATTCCATAAGCTATACGAATCTAGGATTGTAAAACCTTTCTAGGGTTTGACTTCAAACGACCTGCCTGAGGAAACCCGCATGAGGATCACTAGCAAAATAAACTAGGGGCAATCACAACACTGCTGCGCTGCCAGCAAAACACTGTAGTGCATGAAAAAATGTGGTTGACTTACGCCACGGGTTTAAGCACAGCGCGCAGTCACATGACACGTCCACACTGACCGAGAGATTGCCGGTCTACGGGCTCGCGCATTACACGGTAGCATGCGTTCCAATCGATCCACGTTCGGCCACCTTGAGCGTTGTACAGACAGTTTGGAGGTGACACGCCTTAAACGCCTAAACCTATCATTTGCCGTTTTCAATTGGACACAATTTCGTCCAATGAATGCGCTGCGAAATCCTCAATTAGTCAGTCAGCCGGATGCTCGCCTTGCACGCTTGCGCAGGCAACCTGGCCCGAAGGGTGTGCTATTTTCGCGCTACGGCGGTGACACAGCATGCAAGATGTGTGGTTGCCACCACGCCGTTTCGTCGTAAAACAGCGCAGTTTTTTGTCCAGAATGAGCCCATTGAAAAAGCATAATAGATGGCGCCCCGTGGTTTCGCAGTCTAGCACAACCTGGAACTGCGATTAACCTTGTCACGGGGTTTGGGGAACTCAGCGATTCAACTCCAAAATATTCTTTACGCACATAAAGAATCCTAATATACGTTTATTGGGATTACTGTTATGGACGTAGCCCACCATACTGTGCTATTCAGACTATGTACACACAAGAAGCGTGTTGGCGGTAGCTATGTATCAGCCTTTTTGAAGGAAGTAGGCACTAAATTTTCTATCGCGTGTTTCCGACACGTGTTGGTCAATTCGCCATTTGATCCTGACACACACAAACCGTCCAACATGATTTTTTGGGGTCAGGTAGAAATTACATTGTTTTATTGCCAAGGTAAGCTCAGATGCCTTTGATGACGCTTAGATCAGAAAAGCACCTTAACCATGCTGCAATTTGCTTTCAGCTCTCCGACTTACCGCGTGCGGTGAAACTTGGCACCGTCACATCGTAGCAGCCAGTGGTTAATTCAGTGGTCCATGTGCAGATGGCAACACATCAAACGACCGGAAGCTCGTATGACCTGGATTGGCGGAACAAACGAGAAAAGCACTAACTTCTCATCAGCTGATGCCAATGGTTCAAGCGGTCAACCGGGTTGCCTCATAAAACCGTGGCCGGAGTTCTAATCCCAGACGTGGCATGGAGATGCACTGCTGACGATCTGTAATGACAGCGAAATTCGAGTCTGTCTTCTTTTCGAAACAGGCTAGCTGGAAAGTTCTATTAAGCACTTTGGCTTGTCCGATCACCGGCGTATTTCTCGGCTTCTGAGTGCGATCGAGCTCCGTGACCGTAAACCATCGCAGCTTCTTCGCCACATGCAGCGGTTAGCAGACACGACACACATAGAAGAGGCTCTACTTAAGGAGATGTGGCTACAGCGTTTGCCTGAGGATATGCAAAACATCCTTAGCGCAAACCCATCAGCAACCTTGGCTGATGTCGCCGACCGGATCGGGGAAACATGCGGCACCGCTGTTTCCCAACTCGCCTCGAGTAGTCAGGACTCAATCGCCACTTTGAATGCTCGAGTTGCCGACCTAACTAGACAAATTCAGGCCTTAACGAAGCAGCGTTCGAGGTCACGCTCGACTACCCCCATTCAACGACACAGCAGCCACTCAGGGTCGCGTGATTCTCGTCAGTCGCCACCGAACGCTAATCCGGATCACTGCTGGTATCACCAGCAATTTGGCAACAAAGCCCGACGATGCCGACAGCCTTGTACCTTTGGTCCAATCAGCAAACAGGGCAGCCAAATCCACATGGTTAACGACGTAACTTGTCCGCCTGGTCGTCTGTTCTTTCTAAAAGATCACGAGTCGGGGATTCGCTATCTTATCGACACAGGTGCCGAGGTCAGCCTGAAGCCCATGAATTAACCAGATCATCCATTTCGAATCTTCGCGCGGCCAACGGAAGCACTATAAAAGTGCTTGATCAGCGATCTCGCACACTTAATTTAGGTCTCCGTAGGCCTTTCCGCTGGATCCTCACCATCACTGGCGTCCAAATGGCGATTATCGGCATTGATCTTCCTCAGCACTTCAACCTTTTGCTAGATTCCAGACGACACCGTCTAGTCGACCAAACGGCAAGGCTTGCTGTTATCGGGATTTTGACCGATAAGGTATCAATCAGTCCCGTATATCAAAGCTCTATGAAACTAAACTCTTTTAGTTTTCTAATCGATAAGTATCCGACTGTTTTTCGACAGTCTTCATCTCTGCCTGCCGTCAGAGGTTCCACGAGGCACCACATAGTCACAACAGGCCCGCCGGTGTTCGTCAAAACTCGCAGGTTGACGCCAAAGAAGCTTAAAATAACCCGCGCTGAGCTTGAGCACATGTTCGAGCTCGGAATCATCTGCCCGTCCAGTAGCCCTTGGGCCTCTCCACTCCACATTGTCCCTAAAGCGTCGGGCGATTGGCTCCCTTGTGGAGATTATCGTTCACTCAACAATACCACAGTACCCGACAGGTACATGATCCCGCATATACAGGACATCAAGTCTAGCCTTTATGGTACCCGTGTATTCTCGAAAATTAATCTGGTGCGCGCGTATCACCAGATCCCAGTTGTGGACGAGGATGTCGCCAGGACAGGCATTCGGTTTATTCGAGTTTCTACGTATGCCGTTTGGTTTGCGAAACGCCACACAAACGTATCAACGCTTTATCAAGGACGTCACACGGGGTTTGGATTTCGTCCACCCCTAAATCGACGACCTATTATTTGAAAGCGCTTCTGAAGAACACCAGATTCATCTGCGACAGCTCTTCGACGGATTAGCGACCTTTGGCATAACGATTAATGCGGAAAAGCGCGTTTTTGGCCAGCCAGCAAGAGTTTCTAGGGCACCACGTTGACCAACACGGTATTCGACCGTTAACCGATAAGGTAGGAGCAATCCGCAATTTCCCCCGTCCTACCACCCTCAGTTCGTCGATATAACGGGATGGTCAACTACAACAGGCGGTTTATTCCACACTGCGCTCAGCTTATGCAGCCTTTAACCGATTTACACCGCGGCCGTGTCAACAGAGTCGTAGAGTTATCAGCGACAGTCATTGAATCGTTCGATCGGATTAAGGATGCATTAGCCACCACCGTTATGTTGCACCACTTCAACTCAGCCGAGGAAATAAGTATAGCTGTTGACGCGTCAGACACCGCAGTCGACGCCGTACTTTAACGGTTCGTCGATGGACCCTGGAAACCTCTCGTTTTCTTTTCCAGACGTTTACTTCCAGCTGAAACAAGGTATAGCACGTTTGGTCGTGAATTGTTAGCAAATTACCCGGCTGTTTGTCACTTCCGATATGCCCTCAAGGGAAACCAGTTTGCAATTTTCACCGACCACAAACCGTTGGTTGTTGCTTTCCGCAGTAGGTCTGAACGACACTCGCCCCGCGAAGTTCGACATTTGGACTTCGTATTCCAGTTTACGTCAGATGTACGCCACGTTTCTGGCAGCGATAATGTTGTGACTGACGCTTTATCCCGAGTGTCGACGCTCGTTGGTCACGATTCAATCGACTTAAACGCCATGGCCAACGCATAACGTTCGGAAAATGATTTCCACGCCTCCTGCCAACAATCAGCTCTACGGCCGACTGATCAATCTTTGCCAGTGTCTGCAGACACTATCCTCTACCGGACATCCACGTCTACTACTTCCTATTCTTTTCCGACGACGCGTGGTCGACACGCTACACAACATCGTCCATCCTGGCACCCGGGCCACGGCCAAGATCATTTCCGATAGGTACGTCTAGCTTGGTATGCAGAAGGATCTTAGCACGTGGGCACGATCTTGCCTAACTTGTCAATAAGCTAAGGTTCACCGCCACGTTTCGGCCCCGATTGGCCGATTCCCTTCGATTACATCTCGACCTCCACATCTCTAGATCAACACTGTGAGTCTTTTGCCACTTTCCAATGGTATGACATATCTCTTGACGATGGTAGATCGTTTTACGCGGTGGCCAGAGGTCGTCCTCATACCCGATGTCCGTTCTGAGACCGTAGCACGCGCATTCGTTGAGCGTTGGGTAGCATCTCGTGGTTGTCCGGCCACGGTCACGACCGACCGTGGCCCTCAATTCGAGAGCGGTTCCTTAGCGGAAACAGTGAACGCGCTTGGGTGTCATCGCACGCGGATTACGACCTACCACCAGGCTGCAAACGGTATGGTCGAACGCTTCCACCAACAATTAAAAGCATCCCTCGCCGAGGTCGATGTAATCCGCTGGACAGAAGCCCTGACAATGGTTTTACTCGGCATCCGCGCCGTCCTTAAGGCCGACCTTCACTTTTCCAGCGCCGAGCTCCTGTACAGCCAATCACTGCGTCTTCCTGGCGATTACTTCTCATCCGCGACCGACGCCCTTCGATATGATGCCAAACAGCTTGCTTCGCACAGGCGCCGCTTCCGTCTCACGGACACACGAGAACAAAGCCGCAAGGTGTTTGTTCCCAAGGTCCTCCATGACTGCACGCATGTGTTTGTTCGCGTGGATGGTTCACGAAGCTCACTCGAGCGACCTTACGAAGGTCCTTTCAGAGTACTTCAACGAAAGGATTGTTTCTACGTGCTCGAGCGTCAAGGTATTCGGGACACGATTAGCATCGATCGTTTGAAGCCTGCCTACTTCGAAAAGACAGACGAAGCCTTCAATGCTCCTCCCCAGCCCCTGTCCATGCCGGCAGCTGTCTCGGAACAGCCTCGCCCAAGCGCATCGTCCTCAGCAGACATCACAACTTCGCCGATGACGCCAGCACCCGCGGTAAAGCGTTCGGGTGGTAGGGTGCACTGGCCGAAACGCCTCATACAGAACTAGCGTTTGTCAAATCTCGTTTTTTCTCCGGCGATAACTAAAAATCGCAAACTGTTTTTGAAAATACAAAAAATCGTTTTCAAAACAAAAAACCGCTGCGTTTGCCGTAGTTATTCTCCCTCTCTCGAATGTTCGTGTTCGCTATGTGATTTGGCTGAGTACGTCATACATTTTTGTACTAATACCCAGCCAGTTCCGTTTTATTTTCTGTCGCATGTCTTATCCGGCGCTGGCATCATCGATCGCGATCATCCTCGATCTCGTATTGGATGTCGTGCTTGAACGTTCCATGGATGCCCCGCCTCGAACATTCATTTTTTTCCGGTTGTTTCGGCACCTTTAAGGGAGGATACTCGGGTGGGAGGTCGCTAGGAACTGTGTAAAATAGTTCCAAAACTCATATTTGCATATTGTACCTAGGTTATTGAGAAAGCTCGCATGATGTATGCGGTCCAATTCTTTGTCTGCATGCCATGTGTCTGTGGCACGAACCCGAAAGACACACGTGACACATTCTTCCGGTTTACTCGCTCGTCTACGGCTGGTCTCTAGCCTCTCTAGCTAATTCGCGTGTCAGTCCCGTTTATAGAGCTATCAGAGATCACTGGTACATTTCGTCGAATAAATATTTGGTCTCTCTCCTCAACGGTCTTTTGTTTCGTGCGTCTGATAATTGCGTATCTGTGGAAAAAGTGACTCAGTGCGACAAGCACTAAACCCTCATGTTACCATAACCTACGTAACCTCTGAAACGCAAAGAAAAACTGAGCACTCGTGGCGAGTAACAACAGTAGTCATAAAGCGAGGAAATGTCGTGTCAGCGTTATAAAGTAGAATGGTGCGCTGCTTCAGTGGGTACCTCTGTATAAACATTTGGAAAACAGACTCTTATAAGCGGGACGCGGCTCATGTTTTGAACCAAGAACGCAGATGGTGCAATGATTACTCATTCAGATAATCAACATGTGAGATATACTCTTCAACATCACAACAAATAAGAATGCTTGCTTGCACATAACACTGATTCAGGGACGTCATCGTAGTTATTGCCAAGTTCACGTACGGAAACAGTTTTCCTTCTCGTGTTTTCCCTCGGTTACTTCAGTATCTAAATGCTTCTATCGTAATAGTGATGAGTGACACGGAACGGTCGCTCATTCTCACTACGCCTCTTCTCGCGCAAAGACTGTTCCAGCTGCAGCAAAAGTCGTTCAAACCCTCTTCGTTCTCTCACTGGTCTGCTTATTGGCCTCCGTGTCGCTAACACACGTGGTGTGCGTTCTCTTCTAAACGGGGTGTCATAGCATTTACAAAACTGACTTCCGTGAACCCGATGCCGATTCTTCTCATTCTTAATCAAACGCACTGGGCTGCAACGTTCCACAAACTCATGCAGTCCCCCATCTTGCTAAGAACTTCCTAAATTCGGGTCCAGTTGCATCCGAACTTCGCCGGTCTCTGTACTTAACTTTCGAACCAGATTCAAACATAGTATATCAACCAGATACCGTTGTGGTTGACTCCCCCATGATAACTTCTTGTGAGCTTGCCAGGTTCTGGTTGGTCAGCCTCCAAGCTTGTGGTAATTTGTGCGCACTTGTCCATCGGTCCTTTCATAAGCCAATTTCCTGATCAGCTAGCAGGCGTCGGACGCGCCCGAACGCCGAATTTTTCGTTGTTCCTTGTGGTGAACAGCGGTATTCTAACACAACCATTGGTATCATTTCTTCCCAGCCTCATCCTTTCACTGCCAACCACTATTTGGTTGTACGACTGTTTTTGTCGCCAATCCCTTTGGTGAAGATATGTATGGTGTTGCACGAACTTTCCTGATCTTTAAGCGCCCCAAACGGGTCCGAGGTTTCTCACTTTTGAAACAGGGGCCTTGGGAAGTCAGTATGCTTAGTGGTATTTCGTGGCCTTCAACTGTGTAGTCTATCATCGCCCTGCATACATTGCTTGCAAGCTTATCAGTTATGAAATGTTTCTTCACGACGTTTTACTTACCGTAAGTGGTTTCTAGAACCGAGCATAATTCCCCGATTTCACTGACCGCGATTGGCTGCGTGGGATACTGATTCGAAGCGTTAGTTACCTTCAGCAGCTGACATTACTGGCACACCAGCACAGAAGTATTCACATCATTCTTCATTCCCGACCAGTGTTGTATACGCGTCGTGGCCGCCTGTGTGCCCCACACTCGTGCCAAGGCTCCAAGACTGTTCTGATTGGTCGCGGCTTCAACGACCAACTGCTCACTCATCCATGTACTTTAAAATGACCCGATTGCTTGTAAGTGCGACAATACGGTATGCATTCCTACTGAGTGACTTGTTCTCTCTACCGTTGATATTGCCCATGGGGCATGTAGCGGATGTGGCTCGAATACAGATACAACAACCAGTAGGCTCTTTGTTTCAGCATTTCATAAGTTCGATAACTTCCCGCATGAGCCAGCCGATGACGTCTCGTTACAAGTGTCGCTTTCAACTCCGCCGGTGTTACCGGTACACTTATTCCTTCCAGCAGCTGGCGAATTAAAATTCCGACACTATTCAACCGCAAGTCTGACCAGTCCATTTTGAAAGCTTTTACCTCCGGATGTACCTTACCTGCTGATGATTGTCTCTCTAACAGAAGTTAGTTAGTCACCGTATCCATCCTTTATACTGCCTGTAGCCTCATGGGAATGTTCACCAGTTCAATGCTGCTAACTCCGATGCCATCCTTGTGTATTTCTTTCATGTGTTGTATTCGGAAATCAAATCGGGAACATGATAAACTGCGAAGTCATAATCCTGTAGTGTTAACGCTCAATCAGTCAGCTCTCCTTGGGGTGGCGGAGGGCTTCGCTGATTTAATCTCATCCAAGGGCTTGTGGTCAGTCTGACCATGGAAACGTCGGCCAAGCAAGTATGGCCTCTACTTTCCAAAGGCACACACTTTCGCCAAAAACTCCCTTTTTGTTGTTGAATAGTTTCGTTCAGCAGAGGTTAGTATCCGACTGGCAAATTAAAAAATACCGCCTTCCCACCTTGGTACAGCTCCGATTCCTACGCCAAATGCATTTGTTGTGACAATGAAGCACTTTCCACTCACCGGTTGGATTTTGGCGACAGCTTGATTGGCTCTTTCCGATCGGTGAAACTGTCTATTCTTCAATATTTTGTATAATGGGCTCGCGAGCACATTAAGGTTTTTAATGAAGAGGCTCTAGAAACCAATGCCATGATGAAACTGTTACAACGTCTTGTTAGATGTTGGAACCGGAAGAGCCTCAATTGCAATCAATTTTTCGGGTAGTGGTTTGACATCACCCTGATCGAACTTGTGACCTAGTTATACCAGTGTTTGTTTCGCCAGTTGCGACCTCAGATTACTGACCCGAAGCCCGGTTTGTTCACTCTTCTGCAGCGCGTCCGAGACGTGCATCAGATGTTCCACCTCACTGATGCTCTAGATGACGACATCGCCTCCATAGACAACAGTCTTGCGCAGTCCGTCCAGCACCTTGAACATCAGTCGTCTGAACCCGATTGAAGCCTGACAATATCCAGACCACAGGTTCATCACTGTGAATATCCTGGTGTTCTGCAGCTTGTCAAATATTTCTGCCACTGCTCGGACGACTGTAGCCTTATCGTTTATAACCCCGTTGAGTCGTGCAAAGTCGGTACAGAATCAAAATTTCCCATTGGGCTTCTTCACCACGAAGACAGGATAAGTGAATGGGTTATCGGCCTCCTCTATAACTACTACTTTCAGCATTTCCTTCATTTTTCGTTCATTTTACAGTTTCAAGTATATTGAAATTCTTCTGGGACAGAATGGTCGAAATCTGAAAGGGTCCTGATCTGTAGTGAACAGTTTTCGGACTTTGCGAGTTGCCACAGGTTGGAATCGATCTAGGTGTGTTCGCCTCCGATCACTCAAATTGAATTTCACGTTTTCACATTGCTGAAACCAAATCATACTTAGTTATGAGATTATTATGTTTCAGATCGACCACGGCTTCAGCACAGCCAAGAAAATCAGCTCCCAGTGCAGACTGACGTGCATCGGGGGAAATGACGGAAAGCTGCTTGGCTATGTGATCACCGACTCGGATATCGTATTCTGCCAGGGAATTAACTTTGAAATTAAATCCACCCACTGTTTGGAAGATCACCGCACCAAGCTTACCTGTTTCCCTTGGCCTTGGCCCAGTCATTGAAATCGCCGCCCCTTTGTCAGTCAGAGAGCACCCCGAGCTACCAGTGACTTATACCATAGCCGGAACTGCCGTCTTATCAATCACCCCTATTACCGGATTTCACTTTTCAAATTAAAAACAATCGGCGAAAAGTTTATTTAAGTAGAGTTTTTTCTTGCCATTATGGCACAACTTCGCCAGTGTCCACGTCTTCCGCATCCGACACTCTTCTTCTTCACCTCCAAAGCCGCCACCTCTTGAATCAACTTCTCGATTGCGCTCCGAATGTCGTTCAGTTCACTTGGATTGTTTGCCTTCAACTCGCTGATTGTCAGGGAGTTTTCTGCCAGCAAGTGTCAAGCCGCATCAGCTAACTGTTTTAGCATTACCCGACCAGTGAGGCAGTGTTGGGTTGCTCCCAAACTGTCGGTGACATTCGCTCCAAGGATTGATCACTCAACGTGGGTCGTTTCGAATTCTGGTCCAACTCCACAAAGGCTCTTAACAACGCCGCCTGCAGTGACACGGTTTAAATGAGTGCACAGCCTCCAGGGTCAAGCCTGGGGCTCGTGAACCGCCGTATTGCCTCCCAGCATTTGGCAGAGCTGCCGAACCTGGTAACCAGCGCCTCCTTCGCGGCAGCCAGCCACAGCTTCGCATCACCTCTGGATCTACTCTCAGCATGCCCTTGAAGAGCACCCGTATGGCCATCAGCTTCGTCCAGCCGGGCTAGAATCTGACCACCTCAGCCACGTCTTCGAGATCCTCTGTGAAGCTCCGGACGTCCGAATCTCCTAACGGCTACGGCCACGGGATCATCTTTACTTCTGGTCACGGCACCAAGTGTCGTGAGCCAGGAACGTGGATGGTGCAAGAATTGTTTGCCAGGTGAATCAGCGTATGGGTTATATTCCTAACTAGAGTCATGAGGTCTTTCTTGGCAGACATGGCTGACGCTACAATGGACGTTGGCTTTAGGGTTGGCGTCATTTGTTGCATGTCCCACATAGTAGGTAAGCTAATAAGCATAGTTCAGGTGTCTCAACTCCCACAGGACTGCCCGGCTAATGTGCGCACTGCGTTCACTTACGCTCTGGTGTCCGCGAACACTACTAAAGACTGACTTTCTGGTGGGTAGAGGTAGTTATGAACGCCTAGAAACACAACAAGCAATACTCTACCAAACATGGTATAAAGTGATTCAGCAGGCAGAGGTCGGTCGGAAAAGAACTGTGTAGGTTGCGAATAAGACTTATCAGGCGACAAGGTGGTAGTGCAATATTAGACGTCTTGGGGCCCATCGCCCAAGCACAGACACGGAGAACGGATTGGCACGTCATTCAAAATTGCCGCCAGAGGTCATGAAAAGAGCAATGCAGCGAACAAGAGTTTTTTTCTGTTTTCATAAAGCGAATTACAACACAACAGATCTGAAGCCAGTAACTAGGGTTAATAAGAAAGTCGGGCACGAAAGCCTGAGGTTGAATTGTTTGCTGACAGTGATGTAATCACTGTTTCATCTGATGAGTATGAGTGCTTAGTAGGCCAGGTTGAACACGTGTGTAATCAAATACCACTGGCCTTGGTAACGGTGGCCAGTTAAAATCTCACCATTTTAGATTGATGTCTCAACACTCGGGAGTCAATTCAAGCCGCGTCTTTTTTATCGGCAATGTGACTGAAGTCTGCCAAATGGTTTACAGTCGCATCTGTAACCGTTTTAAAAACACCACTGTTCAACGAATTAGGATTATGTTCACGCATTCTACCATACAGTACGACTAATATATGGTGTTCGGCACAAGCAAACAAGTGAATATACGCACTAGCTAGTTGTAGCACATGAACTGTGTAAGTGGCCGAACAGCCCAGAACTGCAGCCAACGAAAGATAAGACAATTAGTTTCTATGTGAGTTACGGCTAATCAGTATGTGGTCAAAAAACGACATTGGTTCGAAAATACATGGGCAACACTATCCTCGCCTAGCGAACATGATTCACAGGTAGACGTTGGCCAGTTGGTCCGTGAGTCTAAGCGGACCTATCTGAGGCAGTCTGTACCAGCATTCACTGTCAACCTGTCCGGCCGAAGCGTGATGAATCCAAACAAAGACGAAACCGACCCTGGAGTGTCGGTTTGAGGATTAACATTAAGAAACATTACGAACACCATTTTGACCCTGTGCGGTCGTAGTCAGTGCAAAATGACAATCCTAGGGGACTGTGTCCATCCACATTAGCGGCGTGCAAACAAGCTGTAAATCGGGCACTCACAGCATCTTGTAAACTTATCTCATTGCTCCAAGCCATGAATGACATTGAATCAGTACCAGCTCCAGAAGACCATACAATTTTTAAGAATAATTTCAGTCTCCACAGGATAGAACCTTAATTCGTCAACCGTCTTGTCTTCACGCTCTGAATGGGTGTTGTGCCCAAATACTGCGTGCGAATGACCAGTTCGGATGATTCGTTCCTTCTTGTTGTTGTTGTTGTTGTTGCTGCTGCTGTTGTTGTTGTTGTTGTTGTTGTTGTTGTTGAGATAGCTGGAGAGAACAGACTCGAGACATCAGCTCTGAGTTTGCTGATCCCAACAAAATCATGAAGTTCACAAAGATAGGATCTTAGGATCGAGGTCCATTTCTGCATTATCGATATGGGCAGGCTCATTTCGCTTCTTCCGTACTAGCAACCCTAGCAGTAGCTTGTGGCCAGTATGGATTCCGAGATCTTATCCCAAGACGCATTCACGAAAAAGTTCGAACTCGGAAATACAGCCATCTCCCACCTGTATAAATGGGAGTAAACTTGTAACGATGCTGCACCGACTCTCCGTGAAGATGTATTACACCGGATTATTAGTGGTTTATGTGGATTGTATTGGACGGCAAATAACCAGGTGTTCGAATTCTTTTTCGCGTCACTGTATGCATGAAGCTGCATCAAACCCCAAAACCAGTGTATATTTTTGTGCAACAGTGTGCACAAAGAAGAAAGCATTGTGCGCTACATCGTTACAAAGTGAATTTACCTGTGCTTTGTAGGAGTAAGTCCATGGCGGGTTGCATCATTTGCGTATAATAAGAGCCAAAATGGCGACAGTGCTTTGTTAGAAGGACAAAGCATACGATCTGCCTAGAAAAAGTTGACACCGGGAAGTCGATAACAAAGTCTACCTTAGTAGACAATTCCTGTGTAACAGATCCAAACTTCCATGTTAGTTTTATGGAATTCATACCTAACTTATCATTGTTCGACTATACAGAATCGTGCATAGAATACAAGCCGGCGGAAATGAATAGTCACACACGGGGTCCTTAGATTTGTCAGTACAAGTGAGATTCAAGGGACTTGCAACACACAACCCTAATCGAACTTCCGATTACCACGATCCATTCCCTTCTTGAAATCACCTAGATTGCTACCTATATGTTTATGAAAACTCAGTCGCTTTGTACCTGCCTTAACATGGAACAAACAGATCGTCTCATCCACATTTCCGTCACCCATTCCCGTGGCCCAAATATGGTAACCTTATCAGTCTGTGCGCCCCCATTGCTTATTTCCCTGTGTATCCTGAACGCGCCACCACTTACCGAATATATATATATATATATATATATATATATATGACGGAGAGATGCGCTACTGACGTGCTCCAACAAGAATGAAACTCAAGTGTACCACTTCTTTGCGAAAGGGACCGGCGGGATAATCTATAGGAATGTGAGAGCTCTGATCAGTTATGCAACATTCAATTCGTATAAAAAAAAGTTGGTGAGGGTTTTTTCATGTGGGTCTTTCGGATAATTTCGGAAATGTGTAGCTGAGTTAGATAAACCTAGAAGTGTTCCTTACGATTGTTCATCCTAAGTTTGATCTTCATTGATGGCTTGGAAAGAGATCACAGTTCATTGGTTCAACTATGCAAGCCATGGTCTGGTATACTGTTTGTAGTGGTCGCCACCGTAACATCGGTCCTTCTGGTTGACTCTCAGAGTTAAGTTTGTGTAACTTGGACTCATCTGTAAGACGCAGCATGTCTTTTTTTAGAGGATATTCAGGTGTCATAAAACTACTAATCATCATTAACCTTTAGACCACGTTTGTTGTTCACGGGTTGCCAATTATAGTCCACCCTTAGTTTTCCAAAGTATTTGGTTGAGCTACCTACATTTTTCTTCTGTAGAAACATTACAAATACCGCCTCGACTAACTGTTAATGAACACCTATTAAACCGATCGCTTCTTAGAAATAACGTATCACTAATGACAGTCGTGAAATCACTGGTGCTGATCAAAGTCGACGCTAAAAAACCCATCGTTTTCGACTGTTCGGATGATGTGAAAACTTTACGAGACAAACTGAAAAGTCTTGACGAATGGCTCACATGTAGTAACTTGCCACTCAACGTAATCAAATATAATGCCACACATATTTGCTTAGATGCAACAAAACGGTGATAATTATAGACGCATTGTACAGCGTTAGTTGAAAATGTCCAAATTGCGCTAACTGTTTAATGATACATGGTGCAAGGGTTCACGCGGAACTCACCTCCACACTTTACAAATAATTTTACACTTACGAAACTGTGTACACGTATACTTACTGGTCATATCAGTTTGCTGCTTCAGGGGGTTTTAACGTTTGGTGTCGACATGTCACATGTCATATACGTTTTCGAAACTATTTCCTTTCCATTGCACCTGAACCTTTCGGTATAGTTTAACAACCTAACAACATGAGAACAACAACACCTAAACGTTCAGTATTTTACGCACGAAATCATGGTAAACTGTCTTTTGTGTGCACTTCTCATTGTTTATATCGAAATTCTCATGAGAAGGTGAACACACAATTATTTCCTTATAAATCCGAGGTTGCCTGATATCATTGTGTACAGTGACAAGTGGTGGGTTACAAAATTGTTCACCTAACAAAAACTGACGCCGACAGTCGATAAACACATTTTCAGCCTCGGTAATTCTGCCAATAAGACAGGTGTTTTATATCCTAATGAGGAGGTACAATGTGTAAACATGATGGTGATCATTCCCCTCAATGAACCTGCAGAAAAAGGTGAGCGTACACTTACGAACTTGCAGATTAGTTATGTAATCGTAGACAACGCGGACAAACCACCTGCCCGGTCACCTTGACACACTGTAAACGCAAATCCAGCCACACACATCTCCGGCTGTTAACTGGTCCGTTATCGTGGCCTTGAGATTAAAGCACATGACTTATTTAATTGCCCTGTAAATCAGTGCAAGTGTAGAACGCACTGAAATTGACGTGCCCATCAGAAGTGCCGGGAGCAAAGTGCTGTGAAAGACATTTCATATGGCATATTTTAAGAACGGAAAGGAGCGCAACGCAGGAGTCGTTTAGTCACTTTTGGTGTTCACAAGAACCACGTATTAGCCTTAGTGAACAGGAGACAGAGGTGAAACATTGTTGAACGGAGGTGGAAGGGCATGCACTGGTGACGAGTTCTAGCAGAAGCGAAACTCGAGTACAGTGCTTGCTTTCAAAAGGGGTGACTGAAGAGTTCATTTGAATGCGACAGCTGCGACCACTCGTGTGTGATGTCCAACTTATACATAAAATTCTCTACTGCTTGCAAGTAATCACACAACGCCTAGAGCAACCGAAGTACTATAAGTAAAGACCACTAATAATTTTCATTTGTTGTACAATAAAAATCACTCTTTATATCCCAAGTTTTTAGACGTCGTATTGAAGTACGACTGTAGCGTCTGACAAACAGTGAAGTAGCATGCCAATAGGGTACACGAACGGTACGAACTGGTTCCTTTCAATCGTTTTGCGGACCAAAACAATCGAACAGAAGAAGCGGTTCTTATCTAACAAACTAATCTTGTGCAATCAGCACTCATAATCAAGTTTGTATAGATTATTCCAAAGAAACTTCACAAGTTTGACAAACCGAACTCCAATCGATCACGGCAAGATTAGATTTCTTTGTCAACTCGTCAGTCTTGTTCGACAGTGAATTGATTTGACCGACGAAAATTAAGTACCGTTTAAATTTGGTCGTAGCTTTCGCAATCGATTGAACGTTTCAGCCGGTCCGTTTCAAGGCAGAACACTAGGCTCGCATGTTGTTCTAGTTCGAGTTTCCAAGTAGTGCGTGATTGTTTATGAGTTTCCAGACCACCCGAAAATTACTCGCAAGCGAAGGGAACTGAGAGTTTTCTTGACACAATAATAAATATGTCACACCTGATATGTTGTCAATAGCAAAGTAACGGATACAGCTGTTTTATGAGGACCTAGGCGGTGACAACTATGAACACCAGTAACCAGAAAGAAGCTCAATTTCAGTGTTAATTAATGAAGATACTAACTAAAAGTTCATCCGAATTTAAAACAGCGAAAAAATTAGAGCGGTATTCAACTTATCTCAGCCAAAACCACGACCGTTTGCCAGAAAACAGAAGTACGTGACTTTCGTGTGAATCGTTACTTATCCAGAATTCTAAAACGACCATTTTAAGCATGTTTTCGTGTCATGTTTTCTGTCCACTCTAATCCCATAAGCTGGAACTGATGCTTTCGGTATAGTAACACCTATTTGCCATCTCACGTTTTTGTTGATTATGGAAGTAGTAAACTAGTATTTTATCTCACTGTTTTTTTATATAATCTGCCTGTTTAATAGTTCACGCTCACCTGTTCTCAAGCCTCGTTGAACGACGTTATAATACAGATCAGCGACCACTCCGGATGGTCCTGACTACAATTACCGTACTAGTTTGAGAAAGGGAGAAATATTGCAACGGACCGCCAAAGAGGCTATCCGTGATATGGCAAACTGAGTATAGGTCGACACAATAAGTCAACGGTGCCACTCATGATTTCCATTCCACCGAATCGCGATGTTTCAGAATGTTGGACACATTTTGGTTTGCTGTTCAACCGAAGTCTATTCCTATACTTACCCGGTCTGTTTTGGCACTCATAAGTCTGACACACGTCTGATTTTGAGTGGTATCAAGCGTTCCGGCAGAAAAGCTGTTTTTTTAGATTAAGTCACACACACATCACACAATCAAACAGTGTTCGTCTGTGATCAGAGAAAATTGCGTTTATCGTCACTCCCACACTTACACGTAATGACCATAAAACTAAATCTGAAGAATGCTTACCTATCCATTTCATCGTTTAACTTGATCAGCTATGTGCTAGAATTGCACTCGCCGTCAACTGAACTTAAACAACTGTTCAACACTTGTTCCTTTGTTCTTAATGTTGACTGTTTGGTGGATAAAAAATATTTTGTCGTCGATCAACACTCACCGTTTCAGATACAATTTTTGGCATGAGAGTTGGCTTCAACTGGTGAATACAAAGCACACAGTGCATAGCCCTAAACTCACTGCAGTGTTTCGCAAAACACGGTTCTGATGTAGTTGTGTATATAACTCTGGAGGACACATTGTAAATCGTTCACAGTAGAGCTCCTACAGCGTTCGACAGGAGGTCATAAACATGACGATATCGTTGTTTCAGGAAGTACGTAATTTAAAACTGCAACCACTGATCTTAGTCCAATCCCATTTGAAAAATCAAAACAGGCAAAATTTGCAAATGCAATGTTGAACTCCAGTTCAGCAGTGATATATATATATATAACATAGGGTAACTATACAGTCTTCAGTTCGTCTTTCGCTTCCAGACGTAGTTGTGGATACAGTGTGACTTAATGATGCGCATGGCCCTCTACCATGATGTAATCGTGAACATCCGAATACCTAGTTTACTCTGGAGAAAGCCAAGGAAAATGGATTATTTTTTTAATGTGGTGGTGTAAATCAAAATGAACGGATTCATCCAATGGCTCACCCACAATTTCTGCTCTGTCAAAACAGAAACGAAGCATGATTACTATATAACTGATAGAACAAAAACGACATCTATATCAGACGCCATAGACGATTAGTTGCAACAAATCTGTGGGATACTGGATCAAAGTTGAAAATCGCATAGCTTTCCAGCTGAAGATGTGAGTCTGAACAATGGTCAATCAGTAGTGAAAACAGTAGCGAAAAGTCCAACTACCCACTGGACATGTAAAGCTGTGCAGCTAATGAACTGATCACTTATGGGTTCACAACTACACTGGCCATGACCTGCTATGTCGAACGGATGATCACTTAATTTAAGAGCCGACCGGTATAGGTTTCACATCTTGGGGAGTTTTCCGAAGTTTCCTTCTTCATCACGTATTTATTATTTCACCTGCTGATTTCAAGCAGGTTACGTTGGGAAGACTGTTGTGTGGTTGTCAGACAGAATCCTCAAGCTGCTGTTCAGATATCTTGGTGCACAAAAGCTCGTCTCAGATTGTGCTTGATCGCCACGGGTTATTAACTCATGGTCATTAAGGCTATCCGCTTTGTTTGCAAAGTGTCCAGGATCTGCTCCTGAACTGTTAGGACGAAATTGTTATCGACCAAAGAGGTGATCGCAGTCGGACTCTATAACATCCGGTTGTGCGCCCCGAGAGAAATTCGCACAAGTCCTATACCTCCTGTGGACAACCACCGGTAAACCAGCTGAATTCCATTCGCTTATTAACCCAACTAACAAGCCATCACATGCGAATCAGGTGTTTCATCTAAACAACACAGACGGAAACACAACCACCCTGGTAGACTGTCATCCGCACACTCTGTGACTGTTATCATACCATATGACCCTATTCCAGTTTTGTATGCAAGTCCAATGAATCTCTTGTAGTTCAATACCAAATAAGACACAGAAAACAGCTGCTTGCTACCTTGACCTTTCAGTTCAAAAAAATCAATAAAGACTGATACGGTGAGACCAACCAAAAAACAGTTGATCGGTCCAGCTACAAGTGAAGTCAGACAATAACGGAGCACTGATTTCATGCTGTCCACGTTCAGACAATTCATCATGATGTCATAAAGTGAGTATCCGCAAATAAATTCAAATACTCTGAGTTTATACGCAGATATCTCACCTAGACTGTTTCACAGTATAATGTAGTCCAGCCTTTCTAAGAAGTATAATTAAAAGTGAGGCTTTTCTTAACATTAGAATGACCAACAGGTCATTTTGGGTCATTTTTTAACTTTCGTTTTATGACTGCTCTTTTTATTCCAGAAGGCTTGGATAGGGAAGTCAGAAAAAGTTTTTGCACAAAGTATCTCTCGAGCACATTTTGCCACATCTCATCAGGTACATATTGCAATTTGCGGGTTTACATAGCGAATTTCAATGAACACTGTGAAGCTAAACAACGAAATCAACAAACACAAACACACGCACGCTCACACATATCAATGCACTTCATTATCACATTGCTTTGGTAAATAGTGTGCATTGATATGTGTGGGCGTGCGTGTGTTTGTGAGTTTGTTGATTTCGTTGTTTAGCTTCACAATGTTCATTGAACTTCGTTATGTAAACCCGCAAATTGCAATATGTACCTGATGAGATGTGGCAAAATGTGCTCGAGAGATACTTTGTGCAAAAACTNTCATCAGGTACATATTGCAATTTGCGGGTTTACATAGCGAATTTCAATGAACACTGTGAAGCTAAACAACGAAATCAACAAACACAAACACACGCACGCTCACACATATCAATGCACTTCATTATCACATTGCTTTGGTAAATAGTGTGCATTGATATGTGTGGGCGTGCGTGTGTTTGTGAGTTTGTTGATTTCGTTGTTTAGCTTCACAATGTTCATTGAACTTCGATATGTAAACCCGCAAATTGCAATATGTACCTGATGAGATGTGGCAAAATGTGCTCGAGAGATACTTTGTGCAAAAACTGTTTCTGACTTCGCTGTTCAAATTTGTTACGGGAAAAGCTGGTTTGCTTTTTCATGAGGCTGTTCATTTCTAAATATTCTCTGTTTATCTAAAATTGATTCCTCTTCCAACTTCCAGTGAAACTGCACAAATCGATTAAATGCTAGAGAGCTCCGAAAATGCTTATCTCTTAGGGAAACCGGAGGGCCGTAAACGTCTCGGAATGGAACTTAAACGTACAAGTGCCTTGATGCCCAATACACGTGCAGTTGGGCCATAAAACGACAACGAAAAACGAACAAGCGATAACAGTTTACCACGTTCGCTCTAGGTGACTAAATGCTGATATGTCAGAATGTCCGCATCGAAGGCAGTCTAGAGAATGAAATCTTGTGATTATTTGATTACAAACCAAGAATCTACATCGGCTTGTTCTTCATTTCAATCGGTCACACTAAGAAGGAGAAATGGGCCGTTTAACAAACAGTAACAACAAGACGGAAAACCAGGTTTTAGAGGCAAACATCCCTGTCAGAAGACGTTAAGCTAAAGTAGTCTTACAAGCTTACCGTTTCCCTCGCAGACGTGGTCTGGAGGAGGTGGAAAAAGTGTACGACAAAGTTCGCAGTGGACGAGCGTCCCATAAAAAAGTGCACTCGCTCGTTCCCTAATGTACATAAGGAGCTACCACATTTTAGTCGTCAGTCTGTGCTGCGGTTCACAACAGGAGTGGGACGTTACACTGTAACCATAAATATATCACGATGGAATCAAAAATAGAAATTCTCGATCACTTTGCACTCTCCTTCTATTGAAACAAATTAGACAGTCGGCCTCCTTTAAATTAGCCAGCGAAGAAAAGGAACTCTGTTGCTCTGCCTTCAGCCGTACGTCAAAGTGCGCATATTCAATCACCCGGTAAAAAGAACCTTGTGGCTGTTTCACTCTGCAATGAAACTAAGCATGAGATGGATATCGCTGACAACATGCTGTGAATGCACAGCAGTCTAAACGAATCCGGATAGTAGCCAATGGCCGTAACAACCGTGAATGTATGCATTCGGTATAACCAACCACAGGACATTAGCAATGGCCAACAAGTGTATATAGTTTGCTCAGTAACTCTACTGAAGAAAAAACGTTTCCTCTTTATCTTAGGTTTTAACAAACTCACCAACAACCGGGAGGATGAAAAAGTAGGTCTAACACCTTGGCGCCAAAATTAAATCACCTTTGATTTTCACACCACTGAACGAATATTTTGTGGGACTTGTGACCCGTGACCAGCTATGAAAACAGTTGTTCCATGAGACGTTCAGTGAGTTAATTCTCATACATTGTAATAAACTGTGACAAATCTCGCATGTCTAACCGTTTTTGTTTTTCATGAATTTACACAAGTTGAGTAACAGCTCTGAGATCGAAACTCTTGACGAGTTTATCTGGGCCGATTTTTTGTCATTGAAGTATACACGATCGTAAAATGTGTTCTAAAGTTAAGTTTAGGCTATCCGAAGAGAAAAAACTAAAACTGGACCCTCCCGTTGTTATTTTAACAAAAAAGGTAGATTTGTGAATAAAAGCTGCGTGATGTCCATTTCTGGACTTTCTAGCTCATCTCCAAGATTGTTGGTGATTTCGCAGGATCATGTGCTGTTGAGTCGTAGCTGCTTAGGGGTTTGTTATCGAATTACAACTAGGAGAAACACCCACACTTAACGTGGTCATACACGGCTCTCCTTGGTTTTGATAAAGATGGCTTTTTTAATGTTCGAGTGTTAACTTCTTGAATCTCACCGTTTAACCGTGAGCGTAGTATACATACACCAGCTAAAATTGGCGCAGTCTGTGAAGTGTCGGTTAGGAGATAAATGACTACTTTTTTGTAGTCCCGAGGAGTAGGTGGCCTTCGTAACGAGTTTAATTTTTTAGTGTTTATAATAGTGGCTGAAAATGATTATCAGCCAGGACGGACACCAACTTGAACCAATCAGAAAAGCCAGATATACTGAGCAATAGTTACGCAATTTTGAAAGCAGCTGATGGTGTGCCTTTGCTTTTGCAGTCGAAAACGATAACCAACACCGTGCAGCCAGTTAGCATGCCAGAAACTATCACGAAACCCGGTAACATCACCAGTTCAAACCTCAACATTACAGGCATAAGAAAAATGGTACATCTTTCAATCAGACAAAGCAAGCCATCCGTTAACAAGGATGGTCGAACTAGTTGGTCGGTGGATTTGTGTTCATTTCAAATACAGCCCTGCTTTGTCTCACTATAGATTTCGATTGGAGTCTAGCCATAGCGTTGATTTAAACATTCTTTCAGTTTATTTCCATACTTTTGGGTTTCACTGTCTATATTGTCTAGATCTCCAACTCCTAGCTGCTCGCAGAACATATTCAAAAAAGTCATGAGCGGTGGGTGTTTATTGTGGCATAGATGTTGACAATCACCTTGACTGTTTTTGTAACATGGCTCCAGTCCACTGGGTTGAACAAACTGCATTATGCGCTTGGCGCATTCCAAGTTGAACGCACGCAGACTGATACGATCAGTGCAGACTGCAGTTACTGCGGCAGTGGGCCTGTGTAATAAGCTTTTCATAGGTAGCTGTGTAAATCGTACACCATCCGTTGCGATATGCCGTTTATTTCCTACCCTGAAACTTTAATTTATGTAAGACATTTCATTAGTCCACTGTGTGAATTTGAAAAGGTTGTGATTCCCATAAAGTCTGGATCCAGCAAAAGCTCTGGTGTAACCTTATTTTCCACTGAATACCACTAAACTAACACAGCTGTCACAGTTCACAAGGCAAACTTCGTTGGAATTCTAGTCTGTTTTCTGTCAGGCTGGACCGAATCGATTCCTCAAACATCGTCGAGGATGAGGAAGATTGACGTTCTAGTGAGTTAGTGAACAAAGTTGCCCATAACATCCGCACATTACAGATATCCTGTAAAACAGTCAGCCTGTAGGCATCAGGCTAAAAGATAGAGTGAACTGTGAATATATATCTTAGGCTTCCAAGAGTGTACCCCACTGTCAGATGCACTTAATTCTAGTCTTATCTTGGACTGGTAAGTGGAGAAAGCGATATATATATAATCTCATTTGGCTACACTTGGAATGAAACGAAGTGAAAATCCATGGAGATGTAGAACACATAAAACGACGCTTAGGAAAGAAAAGGCCTATCACTGACCTTTCAGATTGTGACTGCCAAAAGTTGCTGACACTGGCTAACCATCTGTAGCATGTAATACTTTGCACGTCTGATTAGAACAGCCCCAGGTATGGACTCTTAGTGATAGATGTCATCAAAAGCATAAACAAAAACAGACAAGTAGATGTGTTGTCTTTAGTTGAAAATATAGCCAATAAACAGCAATTGTATCCATGCCACAAGCACACAGTGTTGCAACTCAATATATGTCCACGAGTGAATCAGAATAAGCGAGTCACAGCATGAATGCCACAATATAGTCACATGATTCATGGAGCACGAATGTACGCTGATGACGTAGGCACAAGCACGCAGACCAGACCGCTGACCAGCTAATCAAGGCCAAGTCGCATGCGCTGTCCTATGGGACACGATGATACGGATGATTGCAGAAGGTACCTATAGGTTGTGTGCTTCCTTCTGCTAATTTTAGCCTATTGATTTTCTTAATCTGTTCACTTCCAAGTCGTGCCATCAGGTTTTTTTACATACTTCTTGATTTTTCCCTAAACTACTACGAATTTGCCATCGCGAATTATTTGACCTGTCTATACTGCATTTGTGGAACGTTGACACGCATAGATCAACCATCGGATAATTTGCAGGAAGCTGACCTACGACAATGAACTGAGTTGCTGTTAGATTTGTCAGTAGACTATCGTATCGTGACAAATGAACTAAGTGACTTCGATAAAAATGCTGAAATACACAACTGCTTTGCCTGGGAGTCGAATTTGCAAAATCGAACTAGTTCAGGCAGAATAACCAGTTGCTTTTAGGTCCTCAGGAAATCACCACTGCTCATTTGAGGCTAACATTATCTTTGGCGAAGTAACACGATCTAACATTTTGATCTTTGAGAAGCAATTTATGATTCGCTTCACCATCTTTGCACCTCTTACAGTCATTCGCTAGTTGGCAGCCATCAACACAGTCGGATTACCTCATGTTTAGGAAACTTGGGAACTATTTCAGTTTCGTGAAACAAGAGACTAAGCCGACGACCTGCCCAATATGACAAGTAGACTGTGTCGTTTTAGATTTTTTCTGCTCTTTTGCATACTCGTTCAAGTCTCAAAGCAAATAACAACTGATCACGATTATATTGCGCATCATGAATGTGACTCGGATTGTATGCCCCGTTGTTGGCTCACAGGGGTTTGATTGTAGTTGGTCAATAATGGCTTCTTACACTACTTAGTTAGGGTGCTGAATAGAATAACAACTTACGACACGATCTCATACATTCACTTCTTTAGGATACGTGTAACAAACCTAACCAAAGCCTACTTCTTAGGTATTTGGATTAACAGATGTTTTCAGTAAAGCGAAGGTCATCCGAGGTGGTTGAAACGCAGAGTATTACAACTTGCTCGTAACGTTGTGTTATTCCCAATCTGTTTATCAACGAAGTAAACGGTCTTACGTGCACACTCTTATTATCAATACAGGTCTTGGATACCGACAGATAATCTTAGGCTAACAGCAGGGCATAAGCGTAACATAATCGTAAAATCAGAAGCGAAAAGTCAGAAAACAGGTTGTTAGCTCACCCGTATCAATGATATTTTATATCTCACTCTAAACATCTGGTTTCCTATTACTTTTCTCCTAAATATGGTGTATACATCCGGCCGTATTAGATTGGAGTCAAACACCCATCTGCTTGGGACTTAATTCCTCTCAACCACATGCATATCAGATAAACTGTTCGCGAACAGGCTATCCGTCGCGCTGTCAGTTGTCAAATGGATCTTTTAAAAGCTGACAGTATGCAGATGAACACTGAATATTTGCAAAGGAGGTCTGAAGTGGTATTCAGTGGTGATGCCGTCTGAGAATATCGTTTCTCACTGCATTGGCACAGTTTGGTCTCTTATCGCCACGTAGGATAGAGCTTTTCACCTGTAGGTACGAGCTAGTTTACTCTGGAATGCTGAATCTGACGACTCGGATTATTGACCCAGAAGCTGCTAAACACGTATCTGGATGCAGTAAGTTTGAAAGTTGTTTATATGCTTGGTGTCATGCCGACAACCTTCCACGTCTTTATTGATCACTTCAGTTACAATTCATTAATGGTTTCAAACAATCAGTGTCATTATTTCTCAAATCCAGAAAGTATTCCACCGGGTTTAGTTGTAGCTTGGAATTAGCCTACGTTCACATCCATCGGGAAAACAGTTTTGACGGGGAATTACATAAAACGGTAAGAATGTTGACGGTTGAAATTACTCATAGGGATTGTTTGAAGCTTTCCCTGTCGCCAGTTTTCGGTTAGTATAGTCAATACTTCAGAGAATGTGATAGTGAGGTTGGCGCTAGGGAACCATCGGTAACATAAGGTAGCAGTGATGTGGTTTCATGGCGCTGCGATGTGTGCTGCCACGAATTCGTCGGCCGCTTCGGATTAGTAGGTCATCATCGTACGCATAATATACTGTCAGCCAACAAACAGTGAGTACGTTAGGCTCAAGTGGGTTATATTCGTTGTATCCATTTTTATTGTTCGCAGCAACATCCACCGTCGTTTGGAACTCGCCCGTTCTTCTCTTCAGAAGTTCGGGTGTCTGCGATCTTTTACCCATCCTCTTCTTCAGCTTTGTTGGTTTACTGCTTGGTAAATGTTTCATCTGTTTTCTTCCACTCCAACTCCACATTTTGCATTTTGTCTATATCCTCTTTAAACAGCACTAACATGCACCCGTTTACTGAATCACTTCTTGCATCATCTTTTCAACAGTTTTCTTCCCAGCTCAGATCTTAACAATGAAGTCTCTCTCTCTGTTTATCTTCCGATAGATAGGGGTTTCCCATTCGAGTTAGCCTATCAGTTGGCTAACCAGCATAAACCGGCTGGACACTAAGGTCTCACTCATGCGCCTCCTGGTCTTCGTCACTCGATTTTACACTGGATACAACGTATGTGGGTGGAACCGTAAGTGGTACAATGTAGGCGTCTTTTGGCTTCGATCATTGTGCAGACTAATCCGAAATGGATGCTGCCAACCGGCTTATGTGACCATCTTGGGTGTATCGGTCACGGAGTTTGACCACGGACCACCTAGCTGCTGTCTTGCCCCTCATCCTCTGCGCGCCGTGCAGTAGTATGGTGGCGACTTGGCTAAACGACATAAGTAGACCTATGAAATGCCGGCTAATTCCGCAATGACCTATTATTAAAAGCCAGGTGGCAGACAAAACGCTAGATCTTCCCTGGTTAAAAATTTCCTATTAGCAGCCCACGTAGCGGCTAAGTTTGGATGTAAGTAAGTCAGCTTTACAGCGAAATGCGTTTTTGTACAATTTTACTGTCTCTCTGAAATAAAAGAAAATATGTGTCCAAGAGCCCTCTATGCTATGTTTCTGTCGTGCTTTTTATGGAATAATCATCAGTACACACCAATAAACAAATGCTCTACATTCCATGCTTTCTATTGAGAGCTAGGAGTCTCTGTTGAATTGCAGTACACCTTTGTGATTTGTGGTGGAACCACTGAATGGCATAGCAGCGTAATCATAAATATGAAACTCACTGATTCGAAATCGTTTCATTCAGATAAATCGGTAGATCTAGTTGCAAAGATGAGATGTACTATTGAGACTTTCAATAATGAAGAAGGAGAAGAACACAGGCCCTTCCTTGCAGATATGGGCGCCGAACAACCCGTGCCTCTATAAACACCCTTTAAGGCATGCACTTCGAAAAGCTAGACCACTATGCCTTACAGCTATCGATACTAGTTAAGAACTTAACGAACTATGTGTACTGCATGCCAGGCAGTGTAAGGTCCTCCGGTTCGTTCTCCATGAAGTTGTTTCTATTGAAACTCTGTTGACAACTTGCTTTTGTATGAATGCATCGGAATAACGATGGCAAATCGGTGGGAGAGAGGCTGTCAAGTTAGCAGTCCGTTCTGCATCCCAACATACATCCTGTTCCGAATGAGTGGAGCAGATTTGCAAATATAACAATGTGTGGCAGCAGCCTTGATTTAAGAGCTATGGGGGCAACTGGTTCAATAGGTACCTACTGGCTGCTGAAGTACAGAAAAGCAGACAAATCTTGTTTGTCCGACCTGCACAAAACTGTCCGGCATTTTTGCACATTAGGGACGAAAGATAGCGTTTCAGACACTCGTCGTGTCTTGCTTCAGGGAGCGTTCCAGACAGGATATCAGCTGTTTATGTAATTCAACTAAAAAGTCGATTTCGTGTTTTCTGGTTTCCCAACGTTCTGCTAGCTCATTTTCGTTCGTGTTCACCAGATCAAGGGGCGGAACTGTTGCTGACTGCTGTTCTGCTTGCTGGCTTCTTCATGCAGTATGACTCTTCTGTAGAATAAAACAGTGATTGGGATCCGAACAAAATCTATTCTGGTAGAAACCAGGAATGTGCTTATGAACAACAATCAACGCTGCGAATCATCCATTGAGTCGGTTTTTAGCAATCCATAGCCTGTTTTTCTTCAGCTGGGGATGCTGAGTGTTGATTTATTAGCGTGACCCGATTCCCTGGCCACTTCTCGTACCTTCATTGGTTGTTCGTTGTGTTCGGTCGTTCCATCCGGCGCACCTCGTCATCTGGTCGTTGAACAGTTTTGGATGCTTCCGACTACGCTGAATGCCCTACACTTGTGTCTGCAGAACCCAACTATCGGGTGCAAACTTCACTATCCAAAGCAAATTTTGGTTAACCTATATGCCCATCGGTGTCGTTGGTGGATGCCAGAGTGTACTGATCGAGAGGTGCTGCTTAGCTAGTCAGTCGGCTTGATCATCTGACACAGTTGGCTGGGTGGGTAACTAGGTCCAAATGTGAAAATTCTGAGCTTCCAGCACAGCTTTGTAGCTCTGCTTATAGATCGTTTTCTGCGTTTGGGCATGTTGTTTCTGTCGCTCGTTCGAGTCCAGCCAAAGTCCGGACTTTTCGCAATTAGGTATCTTCTAAATCTACCCATATTGTTGCACGCTCACTGCGACATATGTGAGTTGGTGTTGAACTGGAACTTCACCTTTACATGCTTTTCGTATCATGGTATACTGGATAAATGACTCAGAAATTTCGATTTGTCAAACTTGAGGGAGTTGGTTGTAACTATTTGAGATCTAATTTTAAACGAGATAGCCTGTTTTCGTTTTTGATAAACCTCGTCGGGAAAACTCAGTTTTAGTTTTTTTTCAGGGTGCTTGCCAGAGAAATTTGTATGAATGCGGGAGCCGACAGCAGTTCTGATTGATGTTCTCTTCACGTAATCGAAAAATGCACTATTGTATACGAACGGCTTGTTCCATTGCATCAGTATACAGCTGTTTCATATTTAGTACACCCCAAAACTTTTTACTTGACTGCTGAGTTGAATGTGAGTCTGTAGTGTAGAGCCAAGCGAACCGAGAGGACTAATCAAGAATAACTCAGTATGCAAATAAAGGATATATTTCCAATGCGCAAGATCGACTTGCGGGTGAGCGAGCAATACACGGTAACACAGCAGAACGGAAAGTGGGCGCAATTTTGAATGCACGGGGTATCCGTCGGTATCCCTATTCTTTCAGGCAAATGTTTAAACGCATTTGATGGCTTGCAGCAAAAAGAGTACAAATGAAACTCGGCACTCATATACGGTCAGCGAAAAATAAACACGGTTGTTACGACAACCATTTAACTGTGTGCAAACAAGTGCGGTTGATTTACGTGCAGCAGTAAAGGATATTCATGTATCGAGTTAGCTTTATGCTCAGATTTACACCTCAAGGTGACTACGACAATACTGTCTTCTCGTAGCTACCAATATTTTCCCTACAAGCGAAAACTCTCAGTTGTGTACACAACGTCATCAGTATGGTAGGGCTAATTTCGTTTTCCTTGGTCTTCCACTCGCTGAGCTTCTGACAGATAGGCTGCGTTTGAGTAATCCATAGGTAAGACACCATTCTGAGACGTCCGTGACATTAACGATGGCTAAAAGACCTTAGAATTATCCCAAATATCACTTGACCATTCATGGTTTACATTTCTGATCATTATACTGATGAAGCGAAGATGTCTCTTTTCATATTCACAGACCAGACAGGAAACAAGGGGGATGAATGTAACCGACTTGCAGCTGAGACTGAGCAGTGTTTATCACGTTATGAACAGATAACGGTAGGTTCCCACAGTATGTTCACCTCGGGCCTGTTCATCCCCATGAGAAGACATTTGGATGCTAGTCCGTTGCAATGTACACAAGTAGCAACAAAATAGATAAGTTCGCTGTTTCTTGATAAAGTTTTATCTCCTTTTACCTAAACGTACGGGGTCAGTGGGTAACGCATGGAGTAGAAAGATATCGTCAGATTCAACTCAAGGACCGGATAGTTTCAACAAATCGGTGAACAAACAATCATTCCTGTTCTGCTTAACACAAACCATCTGCCAAAAAATAGATCCAAATCCAAATCTCCGAATTTTTATCAAACACAAAGTAAATGCTGGTGATTATCAAGTTGNGACCATCACATTTGATCGCAGCGTTCGCATTTCGATAGACTTTCCAGCCAGCCGCTGTCTTTCGAAAAGAAGCACTAGACTCGAGTTTCGCTCTCATTAGAGCTCGTCAGTAGTGCATATCCTTGCCACGGCGGAACGGTAGCAACACCAATACTTTTGTGCGACGTTTTTGCACTTATGACTTAATTGTGCCCTCGTTACTCTGGGTGCAAGTTTCACTCTGGTCTGTCAGTCAATTGTTTATCCTCCTTAACCTTCGGGGGTAGTTCGCACTGAGTCATAAAGACGGATTTGCTCCTTTCGTCGATCGGTCGCACGGGTGTGGAGATAATTACCCACGACTAACAAGCGGGGCAATTATGGCGTCATCCTAAATGAGTGAAGTAAGTAAGTAGGTGAGATGAAGGTGATCCGTTGCTTAAGTCACTGTCATTGAGAGGATTGCGTTAGATTTACTGAAGTCTGTTCGGTACGTTTAACACTCTACGTTTGACGCAGTGCCACATACTGAATTCGACTGGGTAAGTTCTTTAACAGAACATGTCCTTGTGATGCATGCACAAGAGATTTGTGATGAATTTTATACCATGGCCACAAGCAGAGACTGTAATCCTGTTTTCTATCCAGCATTGTGTATTTACCAAAACTTTCTGGTCTGGCAACATTTGACACTCACTCCTACTTGGACCCAATTTTCAGTGAACTCTTTTCTCAGTGAATGGGAGTCACTTTTCGAGGTCGGTTTTTGGCTGCTCATTTTGGAATGCATTTCCTGCTAGATGTTTTGAATGCCAGGTTAATTCACATTCTATTCTAACTCCTGTCAACAATATTGTGTAGATTTTCATCTTTTCAGTCGACTCCTGTGAACGTCCGATTGAAAATTATTAGAAGCTTTGATTACTCGTCATTGAACAGATTATCCTAAATCTTCGTAAGCCGTTGCACTGACTGTCTAATCACGGCTGTGATAACCTGTAGGTGGTGCGTGCAAACACGTACGTAACTGGTAGCAGAGTGTCTGAGTGTTTGCCAGTAAATAGCGCAGTGCATTCCAAAGTGGCCTTGTCTATTCACAAGAACAGAATGCGAACAAGCTGCACATCATGTCACTAACTTCGTTATGGATTGTTCTCTATGGGTTACCCGGTATATCATGTTTATGCACCAACAGGGGTACATTTGATGGCCCAACTACCCGTAGGGTTTTTCGGGACTCTATAATTATTTTCTTCTTAAAGTGCTCCACACATTCCTGACGCTTCTATAAATGGGGAGTGGACGACTTTGTTCCGTTCTGCAGCTTTGTCACTACCGATCACTCGTTTAGTCTGTCAGACTAATGAAAACGTCGATAACTTTGGATGAACTCGATGGTGCAATATTTGCTCAGGGAAATGGTCAGTGACAAGAGACCTCGTGCTCATTAGACAAGTTTGCATCTAATTCGACACCTGTGAGCTATTTGACTATTCTGTTTTTAGTAGTCTGGTGTGCTCACAAAATTTTTCCTTTTCTCACTTAACCTCAAAAGATCACGATGTTTGTAACACCTAAAACGATCAAAACTGAACATCGGGTTAATCCTTAATTTAGTGAAAATCCAAAATTCTTATGCAAACAACTAAAGAATGCTTACTTTGTCCTTCACTTCTCGGATAAGTTCTACATCTCTACTGGCTTTGCAAGATGCGGTAGACACACACACACACTAGTGTATTGGTACCACAATAAAAATTTGTCGAAAGTGAAAAACATCTGCGTAACATATCCCGTGACAAAATGGCACTTATCTAAATAATACAATTTTTATGTGCCAACATTCAGCCTTATAAAGCTTTGATCGGTTCAACCAGCAAAACAATCGTCTGTGATCACTCCGTCGTATTCTCTTTGCTCGATTGCATTCTCTAGGTTTCTACACAAAGCTACTCACTCATTTTTGTCTAATCACCCGTCTGTCTAGCACAAGTTGTCATTCATTTACTCTACTGGTTAGTTAAAGGTAGCCAAACACTCAGACGTCCTTATCGTGGGCAACATAACAAACCAGGCCAGTCCATCAAACCGCATTTCAGTAGTTGTTCATCCTGTGCGTGAATTGCGCAACCATATCGGAACAAATAATAATCTGAAAGAATAACTGAGCAACAGCTCTACATGTACTGCTTTCCCTCTAAATTTTATATTATCGTTCATTTCGAGTGAAGCAGTGAATTCGAATCTTGGTCAACGCAATTGTCCCTGATTAGGTTAGGGTAGCCCGACAATATCCATTCCAGTGTAACGCAGTATGACCCACGTAAGGACCGCAAAAGTGACGGCATTCGAGAACGATATCTAGTCGACCTGTCAAACGGGTGCAACATGGTAGTAATATGTAGGGGGAAAAAGACGGAACTTACTACTCTAATCAACTGTGAACTTAATAGTATCAAAGTAATCAGCTTCCTGCCATAGTCAAGTGCCATGCTGTTGCATAACTACACATTGATGAATTATCGTAACAAAGATTTTAACAATTTTATTGGTTATACGGTTTATGATACCATTACCTTTTTGTCAGAGTTCTTTACTTTTCTGATTTAAGAAAGTCCAAAATCTGCTCATTGTGGCCTTAGCTTTGCAAGTGAAACGCTGTTTAAGTCAACCACCGAAAGAAAACCGAAGTTACTTTTCTTTCACTTCAAAAATTCAGTTTTTTCTATAAAATGTCAATTTGGCTAACCCATGGATTAGTCCGTGCGTCATTCCAAAAGATAGCGAATGAAGATTTGAAACAAAATTAAACTATTGAAATCATTGAATGAATATGCCATCGATTTAGTTCATCGCTTCTTATCTTTTAAGCCTGGATATTTCACAGTCTTGATTATCGACCAACTCTGGTCAACAAACGAGTCATGTGCAATCTGATCAGTTACTGAATATGATTCATTTGCAGTGAACTAATTTATTGGATTGAACTTGAATCGTATATTTCTTCCAAAATACTACATAGGTAATTCAACCATAGCACAACCATCAATGGAGGACTGCAATAACAATTTGCTACCACACGCATTTTCAAACCATACAGTACCTAGATAATATTGTCATCTTCCTTAAGGTATGACAAGCAACCGCCTCCGGCGTTGCAAACTTGTATTCTGAGGTCAACCGGTCCGACAAAAAAGGTAGGTGCACATTGCTGGACACTCAAATTCACCTTTTTGTATGAACCAGTCCTCTAGGCTTTTTTTTAGCCTGGCTGTCCTAGTGTACATTAGAAAAGCACTCATTTATACCCTGCATTCGGACTATCTATATGCACTTGAGTTCACGACGCGTATATGAGTTGCCATCTCTGTGACTGGTTACAAACCCATAGCGTAATCAATGGAGACCCAAGACGACAAACTAACTGTAATTTTCATGGGAATAACACAGGATACAGTTTTTTGAAATGTGTAGCAGTCGTAAGAGCTTAATTGAAATCTTTCAGAATACCGATATTGAAGAGGATGCTGTCGGTGATCATATTGTTACTGGCGATTGTGGTAGTAACGGTGGCAGTGATTGCGGAGTAGAAGGCTTTCAGTGTACAATTATTTTCATGGTAATCAGTTACAGAAATCTCCATCCTTAAATAAAATACGCCAAAAAGGCTGTTCTGTTGATACAAAGTAGTGCTTGTGGCAAGAGTAGACCATTCCTGTATCTAACGGAATAAACGATTAATTAAAGGGTAGCTAGGCCCGCAGTTATAATTTGGAATTTGACAGAGTTCCCTTGCTAAGCCAGCTGCAAGTGCGTAGTTGTGTAGATTTTATGCGAACTTGCTGAATACAAGTGACCTAAACGTTCATATCCACGGTTCTCCAAACTTGTCTTCTAATTCGACAAAAATCTGTTTAATATCATCAGAGTTTCCACGGATGCGTTTGCTCTTTGGAGAAAAAATGATAACTTAAGAGGTGGATTTCTGTTATATACTTTACATGCGTTTCCCCGTTTGTTCACGACACATCAGCTGGTCGCTGGTTTGCTAGTACACTGTGAAATAGTCATGTTTAAATGTCTACTGTGTTCGTGTGAGTAGCCAAAACTATACTCTGAATTATTATTTTGTTTGTACCAATATGGTGATGGTAGAAATGGGAAGAGCATGATCGTTGAATTACGGAAAATTGTAGACCCCAGAAGGACAGATATGGTCACTTCAGTAGTGTCGGAATTCCACCAACAAAAAACGGGCACTAGAATTCTCCTGGCTTTTTATGAGTGGGACGGCTCTACCTGATGATCTTTTACCCATAAGTAGCAGGGGATTTTGGTTGAAATAGGTTGAGCTTCACTCACAGTTATTATCAGCTATCGCAGTCCCACAGTCTTTCCAGTCAGCTCCTTTTGAAAGGAAGCACCAGACTCAAGGTTCTCCCCTGTTATAGTTGGCCACTACAACATATCCTAGTTGCGGCTGAGAGCTGACCTCCAGCAACGCTTTTATGGGGCGACCATGGTGACCATTGGGAAATTGACCTCACACTACACATGACTGAAACGTCCTACGCCCAGGCTGATTCCAGTTCGACTGTGAGCACAGCTGAGACTTCTCGACCGTCTAGGGGGAACATGGTAAGTGAGTATTTAACTACAATCAACAGCTTACCACTAGGACTTCGGTAAGTTGAAATAACAGAAATCACTGATGTGCTGAACGCTATTCCCATTACTGATGAGTAGTGTGAAGCATCAGTTTACACAAATAGAATGTCACATACAATTGGCCGGTACTGTCGCATTCCCACAAGCTCTATATATAGTCTCTTTTAAAAAGTAGCACCGGACTCGAGGTTCCTTCTTGGTTCAACTCATCTGAAATACATATATTTGTCACAGCCAAGATTAAAACTCAAGACACGCTTCTATGGAGCAAGTTCGTTAACCACTGCGCCATTGCATCCACATAAGTCCCTACCCCGTTTGTTCTAGTTGGTGACCCATGGCTAGTTCCTCTTAATTCCGTTTTTGATATCACATGTGGTCTATATTCGAACAAAGAAGGACGTGTCAGCAGAGAAAGCGGTGAATGAAGCTTACGGCAGTAACTCAAAGCGAGGCTGTTTGTTATAACTACAAACTGCTCCGAGATTGTGTTTTGGTAGGGTCGCTTCACACCACGACCAGACAAACACGCTGTGTTTCACTGCTAAGGGAAAGGCACAAACAGAAATGAATATCATGGGCTGCGGTGTGTTTGACCCTTGCGATGGTGGGTCAGAACAATTCGAGTCGATGCCATCAAAAGTATAGTCGATCGCTGTCCTACTCGTCCTTATCATCAAGGCTTAAACCTATTAGAAGAATATGGGGTCACTTAGACAGTACTGCTGATAAAGACCGCAAAAGCTTGGGTTACTCCGAACAGGAATATGTACCACCTGATAAAAGAGGCGGACGGTAGGAAAGCGATCGGCAATTAAAAAGCGTTGTAAGAGATGAACATTTCCCGGGCTACGGTTTAAAATTGTAAGGTTGTTACTTCTTAACTTGATCGGACAAATTAGAGGGGATGTATTTTGTGGGCTCCACCGTCTGATAAAAATTTGCGCAACCTCTTGGTTATGTCCAGTTCTACTTCGTAAGACTGCTCTCTGTGGTGGAAAAACAAACTAAACTGAAGTTTCAAGTTGTTATTCCATTCGGTGGTTACTCTTGCGATAAATATTAGACGCAGTTCAATTCGCATATCAGTGGATACGTCAGTAACGTTTGCAGGAAATACTCAGACAATCAGTCGGTCTAAGTGTCTCAAGTTGTTTTCTATTTTGCAAGGTAACAAACAGTATATGGTTACCGGTCGTAAGTTGACGCAAGCAAACGATAAGTTTCACGGTTTTTGTAATTTACCACCATTAAACACTGCATTTCCGTGCATCTCTTATAAGCGTTGTTAACCCATGCACTGGCCAACGAACCTCATTGACAGTGAAATAAACGGCAAAACAGCTCGCTATCTTATTCTGAATTCAACCTACACATTTCACATAATAAGATATGTAAAAGGATTGGACTGGACAAACGCATCGATACAACGCGTCGAAGCGACTGTTGCAACCCGCAAAATTATTTGGAAATCTTCCATATTTAATGCCACTGGAGAAACGGAATGCTCTTAACGAAAATGTCTCACAGTTCAGATCAAAGAATGTTGGGGAGAAGGACACGGACGCATTTATCGATAATAGAACTGCTGAAACTCCAATCACCGAACGAAAACCGAAGTACATGGCGATTTGAGGTGACGAATGCTAATTCAAGGGCTACATCACGACAGAGGAGCCTACGATCTACCGGTTCTACAAGTGGGCGACAGGGTTTGGGTTCAGTGCTTCTCAGAAAACCCATGGCGATTGGCAGAAGGAGTGGTAGTAAGGTACTGCTGTTGTCGGTCATACGAAGTAGGTTCCGGAGGAGGGATCCAGTGCATCTGAGAAAACGAGTAACGTCGGATGGAGGGCACCTCCCCACAAAGGAGGAAGTTCGATCACAAACCAGGAATGTCTGATGCTACAGAAAAAGAGAGGATGTAACGGGATTGGATTGCACAAACGCATCGATACGAAGTCAACCGACGATTCACAAAGGGCTACGGAAAATCACCGTCAACAACGTGATCAGACTGGCTTGTCAGTGCGATGACCAATCCGGATAACACGTTGCCTTAGCATCCGATTTTCTTGCAACGAGCATCGGAGCAAAACAAGTTGTGTGAGTGCGTCACGCGTTAAAACACACGAACTACAAGTGGAGCGGAGCCGACCAACAAGAAGGTGAAGGAGTCGGCAACAACTGCAATTCATTATTTTACTGATGCATCTTATTTATAACATAACCAATAGAAACTCAGCAACTTGAGTTTTACTTCGTGCCACAAGTCCTGCTTTGATTTCATTCCGAGAGGTAGTGACTTTTCGACAAGATTTGTGGTACAGGTTTATCGGATGTGCATACCTGACTATTACTAACAATCATGAAACCGACCATACGCTCCTGGTGAACTTTGAACACTAGACACGCAATACTTATGTCAGCACACTCTGTCAAACTAAACTGATTTGACTGTTTTTGTCGTTCTCGGAGTAGGTATAGTTTGTCAGGTAGTAATGAAGGCACTGGTGAGAGTCATAAAATCTATTATGTATATGTGCATATCGGTCAGAATATTCCTTACGAACGTAGTGCCGGCCAATGCAGAACGAAAGTTCAAAATAACTAGTCAGAAAAGAATGCTGCCGATGCCCAACGGAATCTTTGTCATGAGTAGCTCTGAACTCTGCAGACACAAATGCATCCAATATTTGGATACGGTCGCAATAGCTTTTTGAGTAACTAATTAAAATGAACACCCGTTACCCCTGGTACGAGTTGCTTAAGGACAGAAGTGAAGTGAAAACACATCTTATTCAGTTCACTTTACATACTTCCGTGGACTTGAAGCGGCATCATATCACATATTCGGTCAACTACTAGTCGTAGCAAACTAAAGCGTTTTCACCGGGGTATACGTAAACCCTGCAACGAGAATTCTGTCCGTTCGATTATATACAATCAGTGACAAACGTCTAAGGGCACTGTGTTTTTGAGCTGGATCAGTTACTATTATCGGTGTGGAAATGTCACGTCTTGTATGCTCCCACCCGATGACTTCACTTAGCAGAATGTCCATAAATATTCCTTCTTAGATTTACTGCAAATGGTGCAGTCGTAGGATCGTTAAAACTGGCCACTGTAACCCTTCCGGATAGTCAGGGTGATAATTTTCGTAAGGGGTTAAGAAGGCGTGTTCTTTCTAGTTCAGTTCAGACGCACTTGTGATTTTAGACATTACAAACAGTAGGGTACATATCGATTCACTTCTGTCTCAGAGCAGTCGTTATTTCAACCTTAGAGCAATAGACAGATAATTTGTAGGCTTACCGAGCTGGTAGATCTCAGAGGTTTTCGATTAGGTTGAGATGAGAACTTCATGCTGTCTTTTCCAAGACTTTAAAACCACAGAGAATCAGCCACAAATCTAAGCAGTATCTATGAATCACTGCATTGTCTGTTTAAAGTTGACATTTCTGTTCTAAACAGAGACTGCCAGTTCACTCAAATCATCCCCTGAAAATATAACACGAACCATAGTTGAGCGGTTATGCCCGGATGTATGCTCGAAATGCAGTTCTAGGAGTGACGCCAATCTTAGTGTTGTGTAGTCGGTCTATTTGTAGATTACACCTATGATCACAACATTTCGGGTTGATAACGCAATATCTATCGAAATTGGCAAGTGGGTTTCCATGACGTCTGGATATATTCGATAGTTAGTACTTCCGAATCGTACACAGAACGGATATGAGTAAACTGTGCTGTGCTGACCCTCATTAGTAAGTAATTCTTCGGCTAAATCACAACGAGTTAAAACCAAGTGCTTTCAGTTTCGCAAGGTTCGAACCCTTCCGGGGCGACTTAAATTAGAAAATTTAACTTGTACAGGCTTCAACTTAGGCAGTCACCAAATGACACGCGTTTGTGTGTTTAACGTGCTGTGTGTACACAGGCTACCATAGGATGTACGGTTTCGCGGTTCACCTGAGGTCACCACGTGACGATCCCAGGTGCGATAAGGGCAGACAGTTATTGTGTTTGTGTGTGCGCGCGCGCGCGTTTAATCTAATCTCTTTGCGTGTAAACTGTGTTACGATAGGGCGGGTGACAGGGGTGCCACAAACCTTTCCTATGTGGTACCACTGTTGTCTATCTAGTAAATCTCGCCAAACAACTGACATTTCCAAACCACCGGGTCGGTTCACCTTCTGTGATGCACTACCGATCACCAAGGCTTCTCCCGGTAGACGTTTTTTGTAGTTACGGAAACCACTTTTCAGCACAATAGAACGGTCAAAGTCAACTTGATTCTGGTTGAGGATTGTATGTGCCACAATGGCTAAATCATGTTCTAATTTTTAGAGTAGCTGGGCGTCGGTAGGAGACTTCTTTCCACACTTTATATGTTCTTTGATGCGTATTTCCAGCTGCCAGGCGGTCTATGCATTTAATTCGGTCAGCACAATCTGATTGCTCAAGAACTTCCGTTTGTTCTCTGAGTAAACTAACTTATTCCTTAACGTGTTGGTGGCTCTAACTCTCATCCTGGTATTGTACTGATTGAAGATTCGTCTAAGGTCCTCCGATGTATTCCTTCTGTACGGAATAACGACAGTCGACAGTAAATTCCTAGGCTGGTTGGTCTTGTTACAGGTTGTCTCCTGGAGTGGACGCAAAATCTTGTTACGGTGGCCGTTAGCGCGATACGAATTCTTCGACAGAGTGGAAAACCTACGAAACCGATAACTCTTTGGGTTTTAACTCGCTGCGGCTTATTTGTGGTTATTTGAAAAATGACCATGACTGCAGTTCGCCATCATATCTCTCATAGATTAAGTGGATTTTTCGGCTAATCCAGCGCGGACAGTCATTTTACTGGAAGTTTGCCTATACTAGAGTTGATCACTGTTCTTACCACGACGTTTTTTCAATGACGTGGTGAAAGTTGACTTGTTTGCTTTCACACCGCTCAGTCTAACTGTTTGCGCTACTGTTTTACAAGTTGCTAATTGCTAACGGTTAGGTTGCTTGGACAAACCCTACTTGGTTCTAGGTTACATTTGTTTGTTAATAATTAATTTATCTTATCCAGATCCGGATTGTTCCGGGTAAACATGTAATATATTCTACCTTGTTCTGCCCGAATCGAGAGGGTTACAGATATCCTGAGAGGCTGCGTATAACCGTGAATCCTAATAGCTTCTACAGTGTTGTTGCTCTTGTACGAATTACCTGATTTCGGTCAGAAGGTCTGTGTTATGCTATTCCGGATAGTTTTGTCACACACATGGGCGATTTGACACCACTCATTTGCAGTCTTTTTACTGACGGATTACGATAAGGCCTACTTTGAAGAAAATTCACAATTGCAGCCTCTTCAGTTTATATTCTTTTATTCTTATTTCCCGTACTAGTTTGTCTTTCTTCACCTGAACAGATTTACTGTTGACGAGTAAGTTTCAGCTAGCTGACGCTTTGTTGTCCCACGAAAGGCGCTGAGTTACCATGTGGACATCTCGGTGAAGCTTGTTAATCGATTAAGCGATGCCATCTTTTCATTGACTGTGCACAATGACGCGGTGACTAACACATTCACTTCATTAGCTACATTTTAGTTAAGGTTTGATTCTCGGTCCACTGGAAAGATGGGCCAAAACAATAAGGAGACTGTAGCCCATAGTTCTTGATTCTAGGCAATATGAAACGTCAGACTACACCCTGAAATCTGTAGTGAACTGTGGATGATGTATCAAATTTTTGAACTAAAATCATGTGAAAATCCGACCCAACTCCATTCCCCCTAAATGTTTACCCCTCTGCATTCAACCTCCCCTGTTTCTGGACGTTAATTGGACCTTGACCTAGACGATTTGTTTTGTCACGTCAATTTGATGGTTGTGCAAATAGCCACTTGTCGGCCATTGTACTTTACCTGAGTGGTGTGTGCATCCCCTTTTTGGAGCTCGGCTCATCCCCATTGTTTTGAACCTGTTGACTGCTCGGAAGAGCTCTTTTGGGTATGAATGCCTTATGTGATTATAGTTCATGTTTAGCCCGTTCAGTAGCAAATTGTAACCCATTGCCCGGAAACGATCTGTCGATCGAAACTGTTGAGGTTGTCTAAATATTCACTTTGATAATTTGTCCAATAGTGCCGTGGCATTACGATCCAATCTTGTTTTGAATATTTGGGATCATTGGTTTATCGCTACGCTTTGCTAAACGTTTTCGTGAAAGATCGTACAGGCGATGCTGCCCTTGGAACAGCTTACACTCATGACTATTCAACATTGACAGTGGTCTTCTTCCACACAACAAAGATAAGAGATACTCTGCCACGTAGCGTTTGCCACTTTAGCTGACAAATATAAATTATGCAACTGTGGTTCTGTTTAGAGAAATGGTATGGATAAATTACTGTTTATCGTTTGTCATCCACAAGTCACCATATCTGTTTCTTATTCGCATGGGTACATCAAGAAACGTAGCATTGAAAACTCAGAAGTTTGATCGTGTCACACTCAGTTAACCACTATCCAACATCAAAAACCAACTGTTGCTAACGCACTTACAGCAGCCGTTTACTTCATCTGATTTGTATTCCCATTTTACAGTTCCTAAGGAGCTCATAATTCATTTGTCACCACTCTGGGATGAGAAATTATTAATTACCGTTTCTCGTTGACTAAACAGACATAACACTAAGAGAATCATGCAAACCGACTAATCCGCACAGATGCCTCAATCGGATGGCACTTAGTGTACCTACAAACGAATATGGTGTCTAGTGTGGGCACAGTTCACGCAATCACACAATAAAACTTCTCACATTCTGATGGGTAATTTTTGAAAAGTAGGGGACATTCAAAAATCACCCTTTTCTTGCACTACCGAGGTACGGATTGATTAACACTAATCTTTGGGTAATGAAGGCAAGACTGCTAAAATTTGTGAACATTTTTGTGACCGCCTACCTCGTTATCTGAAGGTTAAATGGCCACAACAGTGATCAAATGGCTAGCGTATTCATAAGTTGCATAAGTTAAAACACTGGGCTAGCACTGTTAAAGTCCTAAGATTGGTCAATAGCCCAGGAATGCATTGATTAAAATCTGGTTTTTCTTCATTTACTGGGTCACTTGATAAAACACAAGCTGTATACAGATAGGGAACATCGGTTAACTTGGACGGACTAAAATAACGACAATGTCCTTGATCCCAAGTAGCTGCACTCTTACACTTGTGCTGGTTGAATAGTCACCCATTTACGATAATCGATCATACAACCAACCACTCATACACTCCTATTAACACCCTTTCAACGGTATCGGTACATTGACCGTCAAAGACAAACAGATTTACCAATCACTTTGTGGTGTGTAAGAAGGTGCAGTTAGTTGTGATTTCGCCTCAGGAAGTTGGACAGAACAGTACGCTTAAAGCGATTCGAAGATAGCAGAGAGATTCCTCAAATATTAGATACAGTGTTTGGGTCCATTAATAAGCCTCTGCTTAGCGAACTGAGGGGGTGTACATTTAAGCGGTCAGAGACAAGGATTCGTGAGGAAATCGAGAATTGGAGAAACCAAAGGAATTTAGCAAAGATCGCCAAGTTACGGAGGCGGGCAGCTGTAGATAAACAAGCAGCAAGTCGTGGTTAAGAATCGTGTAATTTCTGTGCTTGTTTCAGTCTCTCTGGTTGACGCTGAAAGAGAGAAAACTAAATCGCAATAAAAAAATGAAACGGTTCTTTTCAGCAGTTGGAGAAAAAGAGGCAGAGCAAGAAAATTGGTAGGTGTGAACATTTTGTACTGACTCACTGGCACTACACTTGTAATAACCCTTAAAGGTAGGAGATAAATCAGTGGGTCCGGAATGGTCACTAAGTCCAGTTTAAGGTCAGGTCCGAGAACACAATTGCGAACACACTGAGTTGGCTTCAGTTACATAGACAAAATTGAGAGGCACATCACTTTCATGACCTACAGGACTTACATATGCTCCACTGGTTGTAGAAGTTCGCGCTACCGGAGAATGACAAAGCTGTTGAAACAAGTAAATGTCTAGTTTCCACAATTACTAGACACGCGTTGGTCACTGGTCACGTTAACGACACAGCCGGTGCAACCAACATCTTATTACGTATTATTACGGTTTTGCTGATGCAGCCACAAACAATCGACTGGAGGCCTCCTTATGTGTTCACAAACACTTGTTCGTAAACTTGACCGTGCTCTAGATTTAGTGACCTTTCCCATCCCAAGGACTGACAATCAGTGAGGAACAAGAAACCTTGGTTAATCGTTAGCCAACCAAATCAAAACTTCCACTTGTAGTGTTACGTATCGCCAACCTTAAAGTTTTGTCGAAAGGTGAAAACGTACTGATTAGTCAACGGCGTTTAGTACGCAGCTGACGAAAACAGCTTATCAGTTTTTTGTGTTATTCATTATCCGCCGCATTCAACAACTGTTGCCGTATGCCACTGTGCACGTTGTTACCCATCAAAACGAAGCCTTAGTGAAAAATAAGTAACACTCTTCATTAATTTCCGTCACTAACTTCATGCTAACGAGCACTTGTTGCTCTCTAAAGGTGTACTTTTCGGGGTGCATCGCTCAACACTGAACCAAGCTTCCTTGAGTATCAGCATGAAGGCCCAGCGTGGGATTTACCCACAGTGCATCACGTGATCCATTTATAGTTCACGCATAAGATGTGCAGTCCAAGCAATCGTTCCAGCATAAGGCTATGAAGTACCCCGTGCTGATTGGAGTACTAGGGTGATATTATACCGCTGTGGTTCGAATAGATCAGTCAAAGCAACCGAATGCCAAATTATTGACACATCCACAAAACATTAGAACACAGAACACTAGAACAATGACTCGACATCCTACACGAAGGTAACCGGTCCGAATTTCATCGCGGATACCTTTATCTGTGAAGTCGTTGAAACAACGACTAATCCAGCCAGCACTGTGAGGCACTTTGGTTAATTCTTCTTCCTTTTTCTTCACCAAAAATCAATTACTGCTGTTATGGTCTTTGGCACAAACACAAAACTGGATGAATCTACATGAGCACGTCAAAAATCCTGAATGCCTATCAGCATGGGCGTAACCGAAATGCGGTCGACAGAAAACACGGGTACCTTAGCTGAAGTTTTGTTGTCAGATGGCACACCACTGAGGCTCACAATGGTCATATACTGGAACACTCAACGGATACTTACCAACAATTCCACATTTGCAAATGAGAGTCAATCTGCATATACACAGAAAGTCGTGCTCACCATACACCTTATTGAGGAACTGTGTTCTGACATCCACCCAACCATGCTTGCTGATATCCTGATCATACTAAAATTTTAGAGAGGTATTATAAACAGACACCATACACATTCATAGATAGCAGGAAAGTAACCTGTTGTATGAATTCACTCCACCACGCACAAATGTAGCTGTCTTCCACTTTGTTTGCTTTGGTTTCACATACGCCAATCAGCATTCTACCCCTTTCCCGTCACTTCATTGTTAGAAAAGCACCACAGATAGCAAGGGGTAACATATGTTCCGCAACTGTGTGTAAACAAATGGAACAGTGGGCGGTCACTACTATAAACCTCCTTCCGAACTCCGAACGGTAAACTGTCACAGACCGAACAGATGGAATTTGGGAAATTGAACGTTTATCAGTACTCATTCGCTCCTCAGTTTGCAGGAAACATAAAGTCTAAGATTGCGAATTTATCGAGAACCAATTGTCACGTTATCAGTTATGTTGTTCCGCCTGTCACTTGTCCACTAGAATTGGATTTATTTGCCTTCCTTGTCAAACACGGAACCCGATTAAAAAGTACCGTTTTGTTTTTTGTCTAGTTGGTTGGCTAAATTATTCAGAAGCACCTCGGACTCGAATTCTCGAGAATGTTTAAGATTAGGGTACCGGAGTATTTAACTCGGACTGTTTTCCAACTTGTGGGAAACTGTTCATCGACATAGCGTACGCATAGTGTTGTGAATAAATCTTGTAAACCAGCCCAAAGATCATCACGCGATACATATGGGTTTTCCACATTTCACATTGTCTGAAGCAAGTGACCTGAGGAAATATATACAAAAATGGTGTGTTCTTGTTAGGCTAGCTTCCGCTAGAAATATACAAATGGTTTTTGATAATAAACTCCGAGTTGTATGATATCACCTGGCAAGACGTTGTATTCTGGACGCACACGAGTGTGCGAACTGATTACACGGAGTACACACAGGAGGAAAGACAGAGTATCAATCGAAACTGATCAAATCAAGAGGTATGCCAGTTAAACCAGAACAACCGTCCAGATTTGAACCGTTCGACCCCACCTCTACATAAGAGAACAGCAACAGCGTTGAGGCAAGCCCTTTGTAGCCATAATGATATGGGCCCATGAGCTCAGTTACTTCTCGTCGAACTGCCGAACGAATACCCCTGCATGCCTACCTACCTCAGTGTGCATTTTTGAGGAGGTTGCCCCGATTCCGATTTTATGTGGATATTCGGAGATTGAGAAAGTTAGGTTTCCGCCATGTTGTGATGGCTGGTCAGGGTATAGACGCATTTATTCCAAAACCCATTTAAGCATCTCGTCTAAACCGTGGAGTAGGCTCAGAGCCTCTAACGGATGGATCACGGAAAACACGAAAGATCGAACAAGCCTTCAGTGAACAAAATTGATTCAAGGGGCAAGAAGTAACAAACAAAAACCCACGACAGAAAGCATCAGCTAAGGGCACAAACAAACGGGAATTCGCAGAAAGTTTAAGCGAAAACCTTGCTGAGCAGTGGACAAGAGCGGTTCACATATGTGAGCGCTTAAGTGAGGTGGAGCATGTGAAGTGGACATCGAAGATCTTGTTTTATTGAATGAATTTTAGCTACACTGGTGCAGTGACCTGAGCACCACATGCTGGAGATTCCGTGGCCAAGCCCATTCCTGGATGGAGAGGTGGAAGATTGTCAGTGAGAATTCGAAGCGACTGCAGAGTGTAACGAACGAAATGGCAAGGCACAACTAGAAATGCTGTGCACGGGACGGGGGAAGGCCGTCTTTACCTTGAGCAAGCAGATAAAGGCCGCAGTCTCGTATCAACAAGCACAAGCGGCACTGATCAAGGAGTATACTCGGGAACATGACCAACAGCTGATAATGAACAGTCTGGCGACTGCGATACCCAAGACTCCTGGTTTACTATTAACACTTAGTGCGGCAGTTGGAGTTGAGTCTGCCAGAAGCGGACGAGACAATGAAGGACAGAGTGTAAGAGGAACGAGTCATCCAGAGCTTACCGTCGGAAGTGTAGAAGATAGTCTGGATGGATGTTTTGTGAGACCGCAAATAACGACCGGTTGTTCCGACTTGCACAACGTCTACCCGCATAGAAATCAAACAGTGGTCTCGAGAAGAAAATTGAGCAACTGACATGAGCAATGAAAATATGAAGACGAATCCGGAACCAATAAATATTGTAAGTTGGATCGGAAGGCTAACAGCCGCACCGTAACCGTTGCCTTGTTTTTAACTAGATGGGACTGATCGGCATTCCCTTAATCGACGTTTTTCTCCTTGTTTTCTTGTGCTAACCAATTGTCGCAGAGGCGTTAGATAAGTAAAACTGCCGATCGAGATGGAAAAAGATGTCACAGCCATAAATACGCAGACTGGGGAATCAGTTGCAAACAAAGTGCAGAGTGGAATGCAATCACGGTTGGATTGACGGTGTTGGAAGTACGGGGCACACAGTTTGTTAAAACTCAGACGAACGCTACAAGGTTTCTCCAGGGAACGTGAGAAAGACAATAATAAGTGCTGATCTGCTGAGTCGGTTGACTACAAACCTAAACCTGGTGATGAAAATGCCATGAAATTCTACGGCGAGCAGAAAAGCAGCAATGTCTAGTGGACGGGATTGTTACGAAATCTCTGCCAAACACCCTTTTCTAACCATCATGCAGTGTGCTGACGAGTTCCCCCATCTATTCACTGGTGCGGATGACCAGTACGGATTTTGTACATGAATTGGACATTCGATAGACCTGCAACCAGACACGGAGTGCAAGCCGATATACCGGGTGATACCATTTAAGTTGATTATAGAAGCAGAAAGATAGCTAAAAGTGATTCCAGAGGAGGTAAGTGTTCAGCAAACAAACAACCCATTTTCGTTGCCAGTTCTGTTGACTAGAAAATCGGATGGAACCTACCGACTTCGCATCGATTTCAGGGAGCTGACCCGAGTAATGCCTCAAATGGAAGAGATTTTCTCAGGTTTGCATAAAGCCAGAATGACATCTGTTAGAGACCTGTGTTCCGGTTATTGGCAACTAATAGTGACATGGAAGGAGTGAAAGTCGCCTTTTGTGTGAATAGGCAACAACACGAATTCCTTTGAATGTCATTCGGCCTTCACAATATCCAGGCCACCTCCAGGTGTCTCTTTGTTTACGCTCTAGAGAATGAAGAGGGAGTGACTATATATCGGATGACATTGCTTGATCCTCCAGTATGGGGATAGAAAACGCAAAAAGGCTGCGAGCTGTGCTACACCGAATGGAAACAGCTGGTTGAACAGTATGAAATGCAAAATCGGTCGCAGTACAGTTGTCTGTTTAGGACGTACATTTGGCAGCAGAAAGGTTCAACCACTGTCGGAGAAGTTGACAATCACCAGAAATTTTCCTACCTCAAAATCGAAGCAGCAGCTGAGGTCCGTTCTCCGAACGGCCAGTTACGACACACAGTTTTTTGACGGGGTTTGTGTCAAAAATCCTATCCGCTCTTCCAGCTGCTGAAGAAAGAAGACCTGGGGATGACGTTCAACCAACCCACGACTCCCCAAAGTTCACAAAGATGGGCTGCCATTACGCCCAATTCTTGACATGAACAACTCACCTTACCACAATCTAGCCAGATGGCTAGTTCAAATACTCGAACCAGTCAGAGCAAGAATAACTCCATTTAACCTGAAAGATACGTTTCAGTTCGTGGACTCTGTCGACTCTCTGAACACTAAGAATCACCACATGATTTCCCTAGATGTCACGTCTTCATACACGAACGTGCCGCCTAGGGAAACAGTAGAATACTTATGTGAATACATAGAAGAGAATCAAGTAGAATTTGGTATTCCGGTTAAAAATCTAAAGGAATTGTTATTGTTCTGCACTCACAACGTCCAATTCCAGTTCAACGGTGAAATATATAGATAGAAAGATGGAGTAGCGATGGGGTCCCCCCTAGATCCGTTGTTGGCAGACGTAGTTATGGCAAAAAATGGAACTTAATCAGTTAGGATCCACAATGTCCCAGCTGCCGTTCTATGGACGATAGGTAGACGACGTATTCGGTGTGATCAAAGGCTCCACTGATGCGCAAGGCATTTTACTGGCATTTAATTGTGCATATCCGAATATACAATTCACGCTGGAGGAGAAGAAAGATGACAGACTGTTCTTCATTGATGTTTCATTGCACCGCAGACTGCACGGTTCCCTACAAAGATCCGTTCACAGGAAAGCGACGTGGACGGGACAGTACACTTACTTCTTAAGCTTTGTCTCACTGAAACAAAAACGAAATTTGATTGGCTGTCTAACTGATAGAGAAGGATATGCATGGCAGACAGCGAATTACAACGAATTCGTGAGATACTGAGCCATAATGGATAGCCAGAGAGATTTATAGAGGGGAACATGATGTGTAAACTTACTCAACAAGCGATAGAAACAGTAGCGAAAAAGCCCATTTTTATCAGTCTGACGTTTTAATGACGACGCGGCTAGTGAACTGATCAGTCGCAGGCTGACAAATGTTCTGGCCAAGACCTACAATGCCGCACGAACGATCATCTCATTTAGGAGCCGACCGGTATGGGTGTCACATCTGAAAGATAGGTTACCGAAGTTTTCTTCGTCATCCTGTATCTATTCTCTCGCCTGCTGTTGTTAAGCCGGTTACGTTGGGAAAACTACTCGGCGACCATCAGACAGGATCCGTGAGCACTCTCCGAAATGGCTACGTAATGGCATAATGAAACCAATCTCGAGTGCGATCGGATCGTCCGACGCAGCGTTCAAAATCATTTACAGAGTGTCCCAAGCACATTCCCGAGTTTTCAGGGCGAGACTGTTGTCGACGGCAGAGGCGATTGCTATCAAACTCTACAACCGCCAACTGTACGCCCAAAAGAAATTCATACATGTCTTACACCTCCCGTGGCCAACTATTTGTGAACCGTCTGAAACCCAGTGGCCCATCAACCCGATTAACACGTTATCACACACCGGCCATAGAAACACAACACATTCACACACACACAAACCCACCATCACCCGGGTAGACAGTCACCCACAGTTACCATGCCTATCACCATTGCGTATGACCATGTTTTTGTCTGATATATAAACCTGATGAATCTCTTGTAACTGTATATGCCTGATGAGAATTACCGAAAACAGCTGTTTGCAACATTGAATTCTTATGAATACTCTGGGTATAATGAAGCAACTCACGATTCCCAAATTAAGTGGACCACTGACTGTGCTGGTGGATGCATGCAAATCGGAATCGGGGCAGTTCCTTCACAATCGCTGATTGCTGAAGGAAGCAGAGAAAAATCACTTCATCACGGATGATGGATGTCTAGCTATCGATAGCGACCACCTTCCCTGCTAAGACAGATCACAAACACCTAATCATCATTTGAGCTTACATACGGGACACAACCAAGAAGTCTCTTGGATGTCTGTGTTCGAAGACAAAGAGGGACACTCATTACCGCATGAACAACGATACCTGGAGCGCCGTGCGCTTGCACGGGCAACGGAAGCACGTCGCTGAAATAAACCAAGAAATGATATGAGGCTTAACACACATAAATGGCTCCAGTTCAGGATTGGAGACCAAGTGTAAGGGTGGGAATATGGTCGACTTGATTGCAAATAAAGGTTTAGTATTGCGGAAAAACAGAAAAATATTCTCTTGGTCAACGAGAAGTGTGGATCAGTTGGGCCCTCACCAGTTTTGGCTAGACATTAAAGAGTATCACCAACCATCATCCAGTTACCATCCAATTATAAGCAGTTAACAAGTTGCTTGAAAGAAGTGAATGAACATTTTTGAATCACATTGTCACTGGTCATGCTCACTGCGTGAACGCCTATTCTTAAGTTCGACGATCCAGAATGATGAGACAGTTTGGAATAAAAATTCAACGACAGATCGATACAAACTTGCTTGAGGATTTAAACGGTTCCATAATGATACCAAGCAAATATTGCTGCGAATTTTTGGCGGACGCGTTGTTCAGTATTTGCCTAGCTGTGTATCGTGCCCAGAATGTGGCAACCCACCACGCAGGGTAGTGTCAAATCCAGCGTGTTTATGTGAACATTAGTCCACTGAACAATGACGAGTGTTCACCAGACATTGGGGGAACCTGCGGAATTTAGGATGCAGCGAATCGGAAACAAGAACAGTTTTCTTCACATTGTCGGGTCTTAGTCGATCAACTGAACCCGACCACTTGTTTTTCAGCTGGTGTGCAGGTTTACCGTTGCTAACTGAACGCTCCAAACCTTTATTTTTATAGAAGTGTTTTGC
>QNGE01001868.1:63084-139139 GCA_008508345.1 Paragonimus westermani
TTTTTTTCAAATGGTTCCTACTCTAAGTGGCCACATGAATCTATTTGGCCCAGTACTTGATTGCAAATAAAGGTTTAGTATTGCGGAAAAACAGAAAAATATTCTCTTGGTCAACGAGAAGTGTGGATCAGTTGGGCCCTCACCAGTTTTGGCTAGACATTAAAGAGTATCACCAACCATCATCCAGTTACCATCCAATTATAAGCAGTTAACAAGTTGCTTGAAAGAAGTGAATGAACATTTTTGAATCACATTGTCACTGGTCATGCTCACTGCGTGAACGCCTATTCTTAAGTTCGACGATCCAGAATGATGAGACAGTTTGGAATAAAAATTCAACGACAGATCGATACAAACTTGCTTGAGGATTTAAACGGTTCCATAATGATACCAAGCAAATATTGCTGCGAATTTTTGGCGGACGCGTTGTTCAGTATTTGCCTAGCTGTGTATCGTGCCCAGAATGTGGCAACCCACCACGCAGGGTAGTGTCAAATCCAGCGTGTTTATGTGAACATTAGTCCACTGAACAATGACGAGTGTTCACCAGACATTGGGGGAACCTGCGGAATTTAGGATGCAGCGAATCGGAAACAAGAACAGTTTTCTTCACATTGTCGGGTCTTAGTCGATCAACTGAACCCGACCACTTGTTTTTCAGCTGGTGTGCAGGTTTACCGTTGCTAACTGAACGCTCCAAACCTTTATTTTTATAGAAGTGTTTTGCGGAGAAGTTGGATTCGAGGAGAATGGAGAAACCAGTCAGTCCATCAGAATCAGAAGCAAATGAACTTCGCTGAAAATCCCTGCGCAAAAAGTACCAGTACATACTACATGATCCGTATAGCCTCATGAACGGGAATGACATTAGGCTTGTGCATTTTGGTAACACGATAACTAAGGTGAATGAACCAAAGAAATGATCTATTCATCGTGTAGATCGAACGATGAACGGTACCATGTTTCTTATTCTCGGTGTTTTGTATGCCGATCAATTATCAGTTATCCGATTAGCTACCTTAACACTTATTACACACCAACTTAAACTACTCTCATTTTTATTTATTTGGGTGATGCTTTGGCTGCAAACCAACTGATAAACGACATGATATAGTGAATGTCTTGGTGGATGGTCGTCCGGTTCACGGCGATTTATAGGTGGCTCAGGTTCACACACAGGCATTCAAATGTTGTATTCGTATCCTTTGGCATGTCAATGGCTATATTCTCTTATTTATGTAATATTCTGATTAAAACTTAACCCTTGGGGCTAAGAACACTGAATGAAAAGTGACCTGATTCTGCTTAAAATGTTATTACCCTTTCCCATGCCGCGGTTTTTTCGCTGGTGGTGCATCCTGAATGAGATTTTTAACCTTGAGGGAGTTAATGTTACAACCTCTCCTAGCACACATTTGTAGTGGATTAACTAAGCTACGTTTACAGTCAGCTAGCAAAAACTTGGCAACCGCTGATCGATATGCTCACAGTTGTATGGTCCACTATAAAAAATATGTAGACTGACAAATTGTTGTCCGAGTTCGGCAAACAGCTCGTTAAAACAATGGGATATCACTTACCCATGTAATCGGAGGAAAGTCAGAAATGACCCAAATGAATAAAAAAACAAGAAATATCACTGTATATATATATGCGTTTTATGCCTGGCAGCTGTTTTAAAAATGGGCAGTGCCATGTCACATACGTATAGATAACTAAAGTTTGACGACAGTTACCCCCGAAAATAAAACTTTCTCCCGCTATGCTCCAATTGCCATGTACACAGGTGAAACTAACAGCTGTGTGTTTCAGTGTGATGACAAAAGAGGGGTTATTTACAGTTGGTTTATCCACAGCCAGTCCGATACAGTTAAATGAGTTCAAATCCACAAATCACTGCGATCAAATGATGAATACAGTTCGGAGTTCACCTCTGATGTATTAAGAAACTGATTGTGCTGGGTATTTGTCGACGAAACAGCAGAGAATGATCTGTCTAACAGCGAGTGTTTTGTTCGAAAACCCAGAATGTCCTCATAGGTTTCTTCACTTGCTATCATTCTCGAAGACGGTTGTGGTACAACAGGGTTCCGTTGAAGTGAATGGTTCAACTGTACATCATTTTGTACAACAAATCTGTTGCAGTAATGACGTTGAGTTGACTCGATTTCAGGTTCAGTAGGATAGTTAGCAATATCAGATTCAACAGAATATCTGACTGGCAGATTCTCAACACTACGTCTCATTAATAAACGACAAATATTTAAGGAGTCATAGTTTTGTCCAGTAACATCTTGGTCAGGGCAAACTGTGGGAAAACTTAAGTATGACAGAGATCCACAATTAATCGCATCACTACCTTGAATCGAAGATGTAATCTGGTTAGCCGTAATTTGAGAAAGACCCTTACACAAACAGTCTATGATTTGCTGTGCAGTACATGGCTGTTCGCTACGCAAGAATGTAAGCAACAGTCTGATGTAGTTGTGTGCCAGTCGCAGGGTCTCAATTTTGCTTAATTTCTGACTGTTTGAGATAGTAGAAGCTATCCGACTGGGCTCCTGTAGAAATTGACCGACTTTACAACTGGACACGGTCTCGACAGGAATTGTAGATAGAGGGATATGTTTACGCAATACGTCTAGAGCTGAATTCAACCCATGCATCCGTGTGCGTTCTCGAGCATTTGCTCTGGCGCGTCGTAACTTCAGTCGTCCAGTGCGCTCAGTCTCATGAACTTTCTTGGTTGGTATCTTTGTTCTAGATGTGTTGAGTTTCGGATCGACCACTTGTCCATACGTATTGTCCGAACGAATTGTTGCTTCATTTTTAGTTATCACCAGCTGGCCAAAACTGGAAGGCCGGTTCCCATTGTACATCATAACGTCCTCTCTCAAAGAATCTGCGGTACTGAAATTGCGTAGAGTTGACCACGTTAACCAGTTACTCATTTTCTTAATTGTGTAACTCCTAAAGATAGGAAATAACAATGCAATTCAAAATTAGTAGTCGTTGGCTGTTATGGTGAAGGCTGTTACTGTTTTGTGAACGCTATATACTGACCGATGTCTATGCTCTGTGTGTTCATTAGTCAATAATATTCACACAAATATTTCAGTGATACATTGTAACCACGGGCTTTATGACTTGGAAGCTGCTGATCCTCTCAGTAACAAGTGAAGTTGCGGATGAAAATCTACTAACAATACACAAGCCTTAGTTGTTTATAAGAGAGAGACAACAATCTAGTAACACCTGGTTCAACGGTGTGTTACCATTTTGGAAGGAGGTTTTCCAATCGGCTACATGAATGGTCGCTCAGTCTGCCGGACGAAACATGCAACCTTTATATAGTTGAGCGGATAAAGTTTTCACAGTTTTAGGTCACGTGATCTTCCTGAGTTATTATGGCATTTTTTTTACAGAAGACAGAGAGTGTTCTGCAGGCTGCATAAGGCGGCTGCACACGATCAGTATACATAGTACACAATCTAATCGACCCTAACTGAACACTTTCAACAATTTGACTGTCGGTTGCGGAGTCGCAATATCCCCATCTATACACATCCAATATGTGGCGTTTCCCGATCTATCCAACAACTTGATGTAAGTTAAATTTCGAAAACAGCGATGGTTGAGACCATAAAGTGGGTGGGATAGGTTTTCACGACATGGGACAACAAATATCAAACTTTACGCTTAATCGACAACCTCGAGTTTACTCTGCAGTCGTTGACGAACGTTCCACTCATCCTCATTTTCCGTAGGCCCATCGGTATCAATAAGCAAACCAGGTAGGTGTAACGATACTGCTAACGATACTTCAAATATTGTTATACCCCATCCATTTGTATTACAGTCTGCATTATTAGATGGTGTATACAGAAGATAACAAAAAGTAACTTGTCAAGTGGTGTCGGTAATTCAGTCCAGCGGTCATCATGTAACCTGTCGAATATTGTGTCTATTGAGACAACCGTTCTCCGCACATACAGTTATGCATGCATCGCAATAGACAACAGTTCCAGCTACAAGGGGAGCTGTCAGATCAGAGTAGGATCGTGTTCAGCACCGTTGTAGGCGATGTTTATATGATAAGTAGTCTGTCACATAAGTTAATCGCCACTGCGAAATGCGATCCTACCACTTATTTCAACTTGTTAATGCCGGAGGAAGACGCAGTTATTGGAAAACAAGTATACCGTTTTCAGCTCTCATTTTCTCAACCTTTACGAAATATGGCCCTTATAACTGGGATTCAGCTATGAATCAAGACTACTGGGACACTTTAGTGCACACTCACGACCTCCAGGCAAATATATTTTTTAATTGCAATGATGGTAACTTACTGTAATGAGTCATAAAATAACTATTACCTATCCTAATGTAAATCTTACTACTGGTGTGTGGTGGTTGCAAAGGAGACCAGCGGTAGTTGAGGTTTAATCAAAGCCTAGACCGCCATATAACCGATTCACCAAATTGATTGTGTATTTCTTGCCAAACCAGTGTCAGCAAGTCAAAAGTCACGAAAGATTGATTCAACACATACATATTTTTGTAGACGTTCCATCATATTTACCTTCTAGAACACTCAAATTCACACGACAATTCAACGTTTACTTCACAATTAAAAGGCCTTCGATTATTTCAGAGCAGGAAAAACGTACATCCCTTTGTTTTTGTGACATTTCGTCAGTTGCTTTAGCAAAAGACGCAGATCACACACAACAGATAGGTAAACAGAGATGCGAGAATTCTGAAAGCAGGATAACAGCAAACCATTAGGTTACCTTAGCCATTTCTGTGTACACAACTTCGACTGGTAAATGTGGATCTGTATAGCATCATTACGGTCAGTAATTTCGGGTTTTGCCTACACAGTAGTACTTTGAATGAGCTGTATGAACAAAATTGGTGACTTGTTCTCAAGAGGTGTTTAGCAATGGATGACGTGGCCCTTTGAGCAGCGGAGGTATCAGCTTGAAGCAATTGCATCAGCACTTGTTCTATACACGTCGATAGTTTTTACTGCACTCGTTGAGGTGGCCGCCGATATGTTCTGTCTATACAAACATCAGTGAAACTGTAACTGAACTGGTAGACAACATGAAAATCAGAGTAGGGATAGGGACTGCCTTCGTGGTTGTGCAGAACTGGCCCTTGAAGGGTGCTGAATCAAAATTTCCCACACCGCTACATCTATACGACCTTAGAAGTACATTGACTTTTGCTTGGTACTATTTGCCATCTGGTCCCCCTTGAATCGCCAAAGTATAAAGTAATTTCTTTTCCGTAGTTTGAGTCGACTCGTTGCCATTGTTCATCTTAGCATGAAACTCAAGTCCTCAAGATAGCATGTAAAGTCTGTCTTGTGAACTCCTGCTCTGAACTAGACATAACTCACTATTGATCTGTTTTTGCATTCCCACAGACTCTTCAGTCAGCTCCTTTCGAAAATGGCTGGTTGGAAAGGCCAAGGGGAAGAAAAAGTTGGCAAAAGCTGTGAATGCTATTCAAGCCATATTAACCCGAAGATCATGTTATTTATCAATAGTTCTCCACTTGGCAGCGGCTTATCAGAGATGTAAATGCAACTAGCTCTGATAGATCACACTGTGACCAAATCGCGCTTGGCATAAAGCTAGGGAACTGAAGCTACTGATTGCCAGACTGCTTTATGATTAACTAAATATTGCAAAGTACCCGCACCAAATTTAGTACGAATGAAGTTGAATAGTTTGGGCGTCGTGTTTAACATGTTATTGATAAACACATTGGAAATAACACAACGTTAAGAGCAAGTTGTAATACTCTACGTTTCAACCACCTCGTGTGGCCTTCCTCAGGAGTGTTGTAATCAAAAGGATTTCCAACGTTTTTATCAACCTCAAGGTACCACCTGCCAAGTTAATTATCTCCACTCTCAGAACGCCCATGCTCATGGTTGGTGAGTTAGGGAGACCTCATGGAACTTGAGCACCTCTTGATGGACAAACCTTCATATACCGAGATATACGCGTCGCGTGGATAGATCGATAAACCGACGCAGATGAGCAACTGGTTTGGTGTCAAGTAGAAATGGTCAGTGAAAATGCACTGTTTCTTACTTCACGTTGTCGTGAAATGTAAGCTCGAAGTTGCAATAGTTAGGCTTTTGAACAGTTGGATTTAAGCATAGGAGCAAGAACCCAATCGCCTGAGAGGTCCAGATGCACCGACAGACATCCCCGGAGAGGTACACCCCTACAGGCAAGTTGCAATCAAGAGCGATGACTTCCAAACTGAGTAAGACGGTTGGCATGCAAAAAGTATTCTTCGTCGTGGAAACCAATGGCGTGATGTACTACTTTCGTGAAACTTATATAAGTAACGTTATAGGAAGGTCCCGGTTGAACTACTAAAACGTTGGAGGGTTAGTTTCAGTAAAGATTAGCAGAGCCTCACGCCTCAATAACTGTGGAGCGAGAATACGTTAATTTTGACAACGATAGGAAGTTGAATCTGGTCGGTCTTGATGAATTGGTGGATTACATACATGCTATACAAAGATCAATGACAGATGATTAATAAAGGCTTGTGCGTATAATGAAAAGCCGAAGAGTAAAACGAGCATTTTGGATCGGATGAAAAGAAAAGTTTCCCTAGAAGCACACTAGATTAGTTTTGTTAATATTTATCACAATGTGTATTCATGGGAACGTGGCCGTTGACCAAAACAGCGCCTTAATACACATACACCCAGTCAGAAGAATGTGGCTTTCCTTCCAGGGACCATTGATATTAGTCCTGATCCAAACTTAATTGAGAATCCTTGCGTTAAGTTTGCCTGGTAAGCTTGTGAAGACGTTGGAGTGTGCTAGGAGTGTCTTAAGAAGAGTGAACTAATGCAAGTCAAAACTGTCATCGTTCACTTGTGTGGAACATGCCGAAGCAGCACAATGAGATTCCAAATTGAAAAAAACAAGGTCCTGGTATTGATGTCCTGCAAAAAAAGAAACTTTTTAACAGTCTTCTTACTCATGTCCAGGTCATTTTGAAATGGGGTGATGTAAAGGTCCTCACTTTGCACTACTTGGAAATTATCTGAGTTTAACTCAAGCGATTTCGTGAGAGAATGCTAATTTTACAAACCACAAGTTGAATTTTAGTTTACAAAACCTGAGCAACTAGGGGTTCTAAGATATTTAGTGAGTTGTTCCTGAGGGTGAGTAGAAGAAAAGAATGAAGCAACTCTCTTTTGCTCGCTATGCATCGGAATTAGACGAAGGTATTAACAGGTCAGAAATATCTGTCGTAATATTTTCGTTAGTTTGTGTCATCTCGACCTCAGATACTCGCAGTGTACTCCGCGATTTGTGTAGTTGTGTCTGTCTATTGATAGACAATCAGGTATCTAGCTGCCTAACGGATGATTAGTTTACATTGTTCGCTGCTACCCGTGATCACTTTAGAGTTATAGTGTCAGCTAGATTTTTAGTGGAAAACAGAAGGTTTTTATTATCTCAATGAGCAATACTCTCAATTATTTAAAAGCCAGCAGCGTCACTATTTTTGATCCTTATCTCGGAGTTTCCACCACGCCATCATGATTCTACATAAGTATGACGAGGTTTGATTTGGCTAGTTCAAGAAACTGACACTCTGAAAATGCAAAATAAAGTGACTATTTAACATCAAGGTTTACTATAAACGTCTAATCTATGTCTCCCCCGGTGAATTTCCGGACAGTTGTTTACAGTTTAATTGTTTATAATCTTTCGTTTTCTTTTTGCTTCGAAATTTGTTCAAGTTAACCTTAAGAAACAGAAGTAATTATAAAATGCAGCCAGTTTGAATACAAATTATGAATTCAAATAAAAATGAGGATAACTCACTTCCCCTTATCTTTTCTAGACCATGTTTATGCTGGACAACCCGTCCTGCAGAGAATACCCTAATTTCCAGTCAGCCGGCAATTCTATGAATACAGAACAATCCTCTATGCCCCAGCTGTTGTGCTCAACTTATCAACCAGTAAAAAGCTGCCAAAAATATGATTGGTTAGCTGTTGTGTATATAATATCCTTGATTGCAAAAACCTGGTTAACATCTGCATGCCACCCTGTCACGGTTTGAGGGACCAGGAAGCCAGACACAACTGTCATAATGCAGTCAGTTTAGACCCAGCACATAACCAATCGGTGGTCGGTGAAATTTTTTGAGACCGGAGTTCAATTTTACTGAACTTCGGTGTGTACATCTCATTGACTCCCCACTGTTGCTTTTGTAGGTTTCCATTCGGAATGCTTCTCACTACAAAGGTGTCGACATCGAAACATGCCAGGTTGGCATGACGGATTCGGTGGCTACCGTACCAATCCTGACGATGTTGTATACCGTATAAAAGAGCAGTCAGACCAGAAGAAAGACAAGAAGAGACAAATGCATCAGCTGCGATGTAATGGTTACCTGCTCCATTTAGAGGTGGTCAGACCACTTTAAACTAGGTCATAAACAAAAGCAAGGAATATCGATTACTTTGTATAGATGACCCACTAAAATTTATTTTTGAGACGTTGTCGTATGCTTTCTAAGCAAGCATCTAGTAGCGTGCAAAAGGTAGTCGGTGTTGAGTTGTTGGTGAGGTGGGGGAATTTTTCGGGTTTGCCATGTTACTGAGATATCATTTTAATTTATTCCATATGAATGCATAGAAAATACCTCTCTGCAAAGAAATTTCCAGTTTAGGCTGGTTCTAAAAGCCTTACTAATGTAAAATGTGCATTACTGATAAAACCAAACAGGTTTGCTACTATGAAAGAACAACTGGCATTCAATCTTCTGCATTCGGAACACGTACTTCAGACTATTTGGGGGACCACGACGATTCGGTCCTGCAGTTCATCGGCTGATCGATACCTTATGACACTGTGCTTGAGGTAAGCAGCTGCTCCCGATGAGTCACTACTCGTCGCGTCTCTTATCTGTTGGAAGATGGTAAGTGTGGACTTGACACCAAACGGAATTCTGGTATACGCCAGAAGGCCTTTAGCGGGTGTTGGCCGTGAGTAGCTAACGAGGTTCCGGTGCTGCCTCGGACGAGAGGTATTTCATGATCACGTTCGGTCTGGTGAAGCAGGTGGAACCGTTAGGCCCAGTGAACAGCTCCCCGGAAAATAAAAATTGGTGGCAGTTTGTTGTCAAATCAGCACTGGGACCCGTCGAGAAGTTAACGTATATCCAGATGGATTCGTGGGACTTCTTCATCACATCGATGGGAGTGATCCACTTGGAGTATGAGATCCTAACGGAGCAGAAAGATAGAATTCGGCATCACAAAATATTTTTCCATAGTCTCTCGAAAAGCAAAGCTTTTCTAGAGGAAATGGACTTTTCCCAGCACCTCCGTTAAAACGATCACCATTCTAATTGCTTGCATCGTGTTGAATGCTTTGTTTCATTTTTGTTCATGTCTCTTGGTTTCATAAAACCTGGGAAGTCGTAGTGCCAATTCGGTTCACTTGGAACCAGGGTGAAAAATGATAGGAATCATTCCGAGGGTGAAATTACAAGAGCACTAGACAGGTCAGCAAGCCACCCTATTTGTGTTTAATCAGACTCATGTCTAGCTTAGTAAGCGTTAGAGAGAAGACGAGCTGTCGTCAATTTCCTACGCAGTGAGAGAAATATTATTGTGTTTACTGTTCGGTTATCCGCCGTTTACTAGGGTCACGGATAAACCAACAAATGTATTCCAGTTCTTTTAGCTGCCAACAAGGTCTGGTTCAAACTACTCACAGCACGTGACCAATTTACACCAGCCAAACGTGGTCGAACCTACTTCACATTAAGAGGGAGATTACCGACCGTCGCACAAATGTAGGCCCTAGCCCAGAAATCAGAGCCTAAACATTGTCACGAGAATTCCAACTTAAAGGGCGTTCCCAGAGGGTTTACCCAAAAACGGGGTTCCTAATTTAGTCGGGTTAGCAATAGATCTCAACATATTATCGCAGTGACAGACGTAACTGTTGGCGCCCGCGGCCATGCATTTCAGGTCAAATCGCTTGGTTCCATCGTTCCAGTGATCACTATGGCCCACGGACGGTAACAGATGACTGGTAGCAAATGTTTTAGAGTCTGAAAGATGAGACAGGATTCGGAAGCGGCATGCATCACTGCGTACAAATGAATGGAGTGAAATTACAATACTACCCAAACGGAATGTGTTAGCACGATACTTTCTTCATCGTACGATGAAAAATAAAGGCTCCATCCGTGAGTTGAAATGATTTCCGAACTAGTAAAAGGGTAAAAACCAACTGAAAAACGACCAATTTTCTATTGGTACCTGGTTGACCAGTTTTGCCTCACCCTTGTAGACTTTGACTTGACGAGGTCTAACTGTATTGCACAAGTGCTGAGAGAAGCGTAATATTTTTCCGCTTTGTGGCCTCGATAGAAGTTGTTCACTAAAGTAGAAACTTGTAATACTCGGAATTAGGGACTTCGAATAGCCCTAGAAACCGTATTTGAATTGAAACCTCCTACGCAAAGAATAAGGAGAAGACCTCGTACTGGTTTCAGTAAGCAGTTCATATTCATGAGACGAGAAGCCGAATTTGTGCATGTACAACAGTATTAAAGAAATTACGGTATGTCATTGTCTGGTCGTATTAGCACATGTGGTCACAAACCGTAAGTTAATTGGTGCAATACAGAACAAAGAAATTAGCGAATAACGGAAAACGTAACACTGTGACTGTTTGCCTAATCCGGATGCGGCATCCTTAACGCAGCGTTTGGATTGGTACCATGTTAGATCTATTTGGTCGGGGTTTGGATAATCGGTGAATCGAGTAGATTTTCATTACAAAACCCTAGACGATTGGGCATTTGGGCTGACTCTTGGTAAACATTAAACCACAAATACTGAACCTCTGTAGAGTAAGTAAGAAGTAGAATTCCAGTGAAATGCGGGCTTTCACATGCAGAGAAACGTACCAATTCTGGTTCATTTTTGTACAACAACTTGAGTGAACAGGTCTCCTAGTGGTTTATCAAATCAAGCTGGAGGATTAAATCGATATGTGGCGTAATAAGTCAAGAATAAACCCAGATGCTCTACAACCAACTTGGACTTAGCAACTTTAAGGCAAACAACCGATGATGCTTCAAACTTCAAAAGAAGTTGAACGATGACTGTAGCTAATAATTCAGCTAAGACACTGACTAACTTAAGTGAGGAATGTTTTGTATACAATAACGGCAAGCTTCGAAGAATATCAGCTTCAGAGTACTTTCCTGTGAGAACACAATGGATTGCTTTTGCGCACATTCAGAGTAAATTCTCGCAGCAGAAGGAGGCAGATGTAACAGTATGAAGTATTTCAGAGATAGACCGGCGATCTCACATGTCTACAAAGCGGAATGTAAACGGGGAGCTTTCATAATTGAGGAGAGGATTTTAGAATTTTGAAGAGAATTGTCACTTCAGAAGAATCGACTCCACGTCATATCGGCAGTCTTGACTGAATGAAAGTATTTACTACTTGGCCAAAAGAGATGAGTACAAAAATGGTCACGAAAAAATGATAGGTTCTGTCGCCGCTACTTGACAGCTACGCAACTCAAGCAAACGTTTTTCCCCATACTCAAACAGTCTTATTCTCTCGAACAAATTATATTACAATCAACCATGACAGTATAGAAAGTATTTTCTTTGGCGTATCCCAGTACCGATATATTCATCAACATGGACAAATGAAATACTTAATAAAATGAGGCATTCTTGTTGGACCTCGTGTCAGTGACTTGCACTCTCAGTTACCTGATGTAATTCCCCAAATAGATATCCCTTAGGATGATGCGGACCTTCTATCTGTTTCATCCACTTCCAAGAAGTGTAAGCTCTGTACCCTGATTCCAAATAGACAGGAAGAACTAACTGTTGTACAGCAACCTGATACCATGTATTATCTTTGTTGCTGTCCACTAGGCAGACTCCTTATCAGAATTCAACTTGCAGTAGGTCCGTCTATCAGCTCACTTTCCATCACGAAAATTTTCATGCACTCAGGACGTCAAAAGAAGCAGAGGAAATGAATCAAAATAAAAAGAAGTAACTTTGGCACATGATAGCAGCTCAGTCAAGCAAGCGGTTGAATTAACCAACAAGTTAGGATTATCTCGAAAACGATTACCGATGTTCTACCAAAGGTCACCGTGATTTGGAGACGGCCACAAGACAGCAGAAAACACCTTACAAGAGTAAAATGACATTAGAATAGTGTTTTTCACAATAGCTGTTTTTGCTTTTGTCAACCCCACTAGAGGTAATTTTACATAGCCGAATTTTGAGCATAAGTAGTCACTCATCATCTGATCTCCAACATCTTCGAGAGATCTTGTTTTGCAATCTCGGCAGGTGATGGGTGCAAAGGGAATCACCGTACATCAGCATCAAATTTTAATTCGATTGACTTGTGGACGGTTGGATAGTTGGAATAAACATGTCAAGTTAGCTCCAACCTGTCGGTTAGATGGTAACCGTTCAACTCACGGCCTGTTTGCACCGTCACGAGGTGAAGAGTTGAATTTGAGACACTACTTAGACATACACAACCAGGAGTAGAACTTCAGGAAACCTTGTTACTTAGGAAGCCTTAGGCTGGTAAACGTGAGCTCCCTCTACTGCATCAGTGTTATATTCCCCAATAAAGACTATAAGCCAGTTTTGTGATTCTCAGTCTCAACAGTAACGTGAGCACCTGACCTATCACAGGATGATATTTTTTGCTCTTAATTGTCTAATGCTTCCTTTCGAAAGAAGCTGGCTGGAAAGTCTATCTGAAGGCTGCGATTAAATGTGAGTGATGTTCAGCTTGGAAATAAACCAAACCCCCGACTACTCACCAGTAGTCTTAATTGTCCGTCTACTGCTTTTTTATGTAGTAGTAAAAGTATTATTCCAATTTAATAGCCGAATGGTGATAGAATGATCGAATGACCGAAAGTGGGTCAAATAAACCTCGGTACAAAGGCCGTTTATCTCTTAATAACACACCTTATTTGTCACTGTGGGGTCCATTAAACGCTATCCCGTCAAACCCCGGTAAGGACATTACGTTTTCAATAGTGCTAGCAAGATGAAATCGTCATTTTCATGTCATATAAATCAGCACGCGAAACTCGCTAATAACACTTCTAGGTAGAATTCGTGTGCAAGAAATGGAAGCACACAACAGAACTGTTCTATACTAGCCTGCTCGATGCAAACCGGTAACTGTCAAAATTAAGGGAGATAATTTCCCAACCACCTGATGCCGCTCTGACGCAGCGTGTTTGGAACTGCCGACTGACTGCAGATACTACTGCAGTGCACAGAGAACGACACGATAAATCTCTAGAGGACTGAACAAGCGTTATCATGGGACACTAATTGCACTCCATTAGGGCAACCAAACAATACCAAGAATCTTTTCAGTTCGCTGATCGCTCGGAGCATGTTTCTTCTCACTGCAGTGTATCAAATGACGTCAGCAGTCTAAAACAGGTGGCACTGGTCGGTTAACTTGGCGTAACCGGTTCAGATCCAACGTGAAAAAGGAAAAAGTCCTGGTTTTGAACTGGTTGTACATTCATACACGCACGCCCACACTTCCACAATGAATGTCTACATGGATTTTGTCACATGCCACTCATTCTTTGAGTAATCGAGAATTAAACGAGGCATTGATACACTTTGCTGAGTATTATATCCCGAATATCATATCCTAGTGGCTAAATAAAAACAACACGATTAGCATGAAAAGCGTAGTATTGCCGTTACAGGAAGATTCGTATTTATCCATTGGGCTTCATCTGGCGGTCAGATAGTATCGGCCTTCAGAAAAATGTCATCACCCTAGACTGCTAATAATGATACTTTAGATTCGTGTGGTAAGACCTTTTAGATCAAATCCCTGGAGCTGTGATCCAAAAAGGCCAACAAACCCCTTCTAGTCGACTGGCGTGGATCGGCATATATGAACTGAATAACCATTGTTGTGACCAAAGGACGCAGGTGGCGCAAGGGTTGTTTATTCAGAAAGCCAAAACATAAGATGTGCGCTTCAACAGGGCAACAAACAAACCCACTCATGTGCATTTAACATTGGTCCCAAAACGTCACGGTCACAACGACTATCAATGCCCAGTTCCTGTACGTACCATTTCATGCAAAGCTGTATTCCAGTGTTTTTCCTTATAATTTTCCCCTGGTTATCTCAATATCTGAACGCACGCTCATGCCTCACAACTGAGTAATGGTAGTGCGAGTAGTACAGTGCGAGCGCTGCCAATGTGAGGCTGTCCACGCGATCGCTATATTATAGCGAGAAGGCGTCCAATAAAGCACAATATTTATTGTCCAAATCGCCAGTCACATGCAACGTGCGCTCTCTCGTTTATGAGTCATAATTCCAATCCACAACACCCCCCGGTTTCCGTTCTCACGTCGTGTGCACTTCTAACCGGTTTACGTGTGTGATCGGTGCCTTCTATCGGGGGGTTTTCCCCTTGCCATTCCTCGTCTGTTTGTCCGATTTCGTTGCGCGATGGCTCGTCCGGCTGCTGGTGCTGTCCGCCATCCACCCAATGTTGGACTTGACCGTATTCCAACATCGTATCGAGATGCTCCTCTGAATGTTGGAAAAACCACGCCTCCGATCTGGCCGTCTGTCGTATTTCGCCTGCCCTGCCTCGCCCGTTGGTCCGATCCAGTCGAGCGATGACTCATCCGGTCACACACGTTGTCCTTGATCCGACCACGGCAGGCTTTTGAACGTACCTCCCCCGCGTTGAGGTATTCGGCCGAGCGTTCGAAAACTCGCACCTCCGACCTGACAATCCACCACAGTAAGTCCGGTCACACACACGTCATGTGCACTCCCGCCCGGTTTGTTTGTCCCACGCCTTTTATCAAGGGGGTTTTCATCTGTCATTTCTCGTCCGTTGAGCCGGTCTTGTTGGGCTGGCGTTAGTCCGGTCATTCGCGTTGTCCGCAATCTATCCACTGTGACCTCTGGCCGTATTCTACTACTGTTGTATCTATTGTGGTTCAACCAGCAGTGTGCTGTACGGGCAATAAAAGCAGTAGAGAGAACACGTGACTCAGTAGAAGTACATACCATATTGTCATATTTTACAAGAGGTAGCGTCATTTTCAGTGCCTGGACAAGTGAGCTGTTAGTCACTGAAGCCGCGGCCAATCAGAACGCAGCTTGAGTCCTGGCACGAGTGTGAGGTGCACAGGCGGCTTTGACGCGCACACGACTACCATGTCGAGATATTCCTCCGAGTGTTGGAATTAGTGTTCCCCTGACTTGGTCATCCATCCCATTTTGCCAGCCATGTCTCATCGGTTGGTGCGATCCACTTGAGGGATAGTTCATCCGGTCGCCCATGCTGTCACCAATCCGCTTGCTGTGGGCTTTTAGATGTACCACCCCGCCGCGCTGAGGTATTCCACCAAGGGTTGGATAAACCACCACAGTATCACTCACTCTTGAGTCAACACACTTGTTTTTCATTTGGCTTTCTGCAGTGCATTCATGGTTCACTATTCTGCTTTTCACGTTTCAGTTAATGACCAACCTTCGGTCTGTGATTGTCAACTTGCCGACTTTCACGGAAGCGTGTCAGAGTACCGTTGACGAGACGAATGAACTGTACTAGGACTGTACTAGGACTGTTACTAGGACTTTAGGAACAATATAAACCACGACAACTTGCTTCTTGCATTCCGTGTGAGTGGACATCCATATAGTGCGCACACAAAAGTGCAGGAAATTACTAATAAAACCCATATTCTTTTATATCTGACTAAAATCACTTAAACATCGTTATTTTTCACTATCCTCATGTGTCTCAGCACATACAGTGAGGAAGCAAAAATAATCTCGTTCAGAAAACAATTCTGCGAGTTTCGAAATATTTCGCGTTACCAACCTCCTTTGTAGAAACGAAACACCAGAACCTTGCAAGATATGGTACTCACGAAGTGCAGTGGGTCCGACTCTCCATGAGACACAGCATTGTAGCCTTATCGGATCACACTTAATTTGGTTTCATACCAACTGCTGGGTGAATCACCAGTGTCAATGAGGCATTTCGCGAAAAACCTTCACAATGTTCTGGCATGATAAGATCTGGCCTACAGTCAACACATCAATCCACTGAAGGGATATTCAGAAGACCTGAAAAATAGTAGAATTCGACAATTCACTTAAACGGTAGCATAGCAATCTGGTCTCGATGGTTTTTGCTTCAGCTTGTGTAAGGGTGGAATTCAAACCACACAAGTAACTAACACAACGCCGTTTCTTAAAATGTGATAATTTTCTTCCTCTTGCGTTTTACAGGTTGCTCTTCAGCCCACACGAAACACTGGTCACAACGCTGTCCTATCAGTGGAAAGCCCCTGGATTCAACTAATCGTGATTAGTAAGTGTTCATGTTAGGACATCCTGCCGGTAGTCTAGACATTGCGCTGTTGCCTGACAGCAAGCAACCGATGACTTCATATTGACTAGCTTATTGTTTACATTTTGTCAATATGTGACTACTGTTCCCTTCTTCCATACCTGACAAGCAAGAGATTTCCCAGCAGTTTCTGTTATATCACTATGATAATAGTTTGATGTTGATACGGTTCGTTACTTCAATAACAATTTTCCAGATTCCACACTAGAGGATGAACTGACAAATACACATATTCGAAAACAGGTCAGAAACAGCGACCTGCACGACTTATTGTCTGACGAGTTTGTTGAATCACAACAGGTACGTGCTGCGACGTTGTTGTTTATATACTGGAGTCAACAGATATACACTTCAAACCGCTTTGCAAATCGTATCGCAGATTTGCTCGCGAACACCGCAATCGGTCTGCCGTCAAATGCACACAGTATTGTCTGATTAGTAGCACACCTATTGTAAGGTAAGTAACTGAATAAATGAGTGACCTTGTCGCATGAAAAGTGTCTGAAATATACCACTGCTAGTGGTCTTTGACTGTCAAGACAACCATGCTTAAACGTGCTCCAAAGTGATCAATATTGGACGACGACAACAACTTGACGAGCGTGAACAAGAAAATGATTATGGGTGATTCATGCACGACAAATCATGTGCTTGCTTCATAGAACCTGGTCACTAGGTACATTCTGCCTACCGTCGGAAGCTAAGGGTTAAAGACTCATGGAAACGTGCATGCTTGCAGGAGTACCAATCAAAATACGGATTATTTTACTCATGTGTATATATAATATGTTGCCCCAGGCTGTTTGCAAGATTAAGGTGATATCGGAATTGTCATCCTGTTGGCTTGCAATTAAATTGACCTCGAGTGTTTCCCATAAGGACTACGCCTAACGAGCGCATTGATTAGGGAACGATGGAAAGTCTCTGATTAGCCGGTGACTAACCGAACATCGTGGCATATTGCGGACTGACAGTGAAGCCCCAGTGGTTCGGAGCAATGATAGATCGAAACACATTACAATAAACATGTGATGAGACATTTCCGCGAAATATTGCTGATTTACTTCTCTCACTCAATCAGATCAACTGTCCTGCATATACGCAACATCTTTGCCTTCAGAGACATCAGGTATTTAAGTATCGCTATAATGAAAACAATGAGTATCTACAGAGTGATGTTATGGCTTTGTTGCGGTCACTTTTGTGACACATCATAAATGTTGCTAATGAGTATGTGGCCAGATTTGATGATGTGGGTGAGAGCCAATTGTGAAAAGTCACGGCTACGGCTGGATTCAAACCAGTGACAGTGGCGTGGGTAGATTCCAGCGTGAACTGATCGAGAAATTCCGCCGAAGCAGTATACCCCTTAGATCATTTGGTGGATTTTGTATGAGAAAGTGGAACAGGTTGGTAATAGAATCCAAATGGGACATTTCGGAGCTCCTGACGTGGCTGCGTGGCCCAGTTAGTACAGCACCTGCAGCGTTTGAGTATGCTGTTTCTGTCGCTGGTTCGAATTCAGCCGAAGACGTGACTTTTCACAGTTGGGTCTCAAATAAATCATGAATAAACTAATATAAACCAAATCTCCATTATCATGACACACAGTGATCTCGGTTGCTTAGCAGTGGGTACTTTAAGACATATTATACAAAACTGTTTGACATAATCGCTGGTCATATCATCCAGGGTGGAGTCTATATCACAAATTTATCCAAAAATGCGTCCTTTAATTTATCGTTCGTAATTCCGACGGTGTACATAACATGGAAGTGGATATTTTAATCCAAAAAACTAACGGTATGTCCGGACGAACGAGTGTGTCAACGTGCGATACATCATACATGTTGCTGTCCAGTTTGTGACAGTGTCTTAATTGTGTGTTTTTGTAACCGCCACGAAAGTCCGCTGATCACAGCAGCAGAGTTCGCTTACAAAACAGACACCGGCCCATCAAATTTCATTGTTGTGTGAATAGTCTTGCTAGTATCTCTCAATTGTGGCGTCATAGAGCCTCAGTACTGAGCGATGTTATCGATAAGCCGAGCCAAACGTGTAAATAGCAGACGTTAGATGAGAACATTCCCAAGGGTGAAATTTCAACCACTGTTAACGTAACGGGTTCAGCAGTAGTAGTGAATAAACACAGGATTGCATGAGCTTGGAGTCAACCTTATGTGTTGAACTTGTAACGGATCGGTACCTTGGCCCATTCTCAAGGTCATAGACACACCACGCTCTCCACAGGCCGGCGTGTGATTCAACAGTCTCGATCCACTCCGCACGCACAGGTTACGCTCGGCGTTTTTCAAGTTGCTGTTTAGCCGCTTGATTTGGCGGCTAAAGACGTTCGTTCAGGAATCTTGTGGTTACTGATCGGTGGGCGGGGATTTGATTTATTTTCAAGTTGAAAATCACTCTTATTTGATCGCAGCCTTCGCATTCAGATAGACTCTCCAGCCAGCCTCCTTCGAAAAGAAGCACTAGACTCGAGTTTCGCTCTCGTTAGAGCTCGTCAGTAGTGCATATCTTTGCCACGGCCGGGATTCGAACTCCTGTCACGCTTTTCACGAGGCAACCGTGTTGACCACTGAGCCATTATGCACGACTGAGCTTTCAAATCTGGACGCTCAACCACTTTCGCTTGTGCCCAGTGATCAGGTTGCCCGATCGAGTCTAGTGCCTCTTTTCGAAAGAGGTTGGCTGGAAAGTCTATCTGAATATGAATGCTGCGTTCAAATGTGAGTGATGTTCAACTTGAAAACAAACCAAATCCCCGACTACTCATCATTAATCTAAAATGTCGCCTTGCAGGTTTAGTGAGATTAGTCATTTCGACCTGTCTTGGAAGTCCTACTCGCGGGGTTATCGGCTGGAGTTAACAGGACAGTTACTGTGTCTCCTCTCGAGACGATCAAGTAACCTGATCACTGGGCACAAGCGAAAGTGGTTGAGCGTCCAGATTTGAGAGCTCAGTAGTGCATAATGGCTCAGTGGTCAACACGGTTGCCTCATGAAAAGCGTGACAGGAGTTCGAATCCCGGCCGTGGCAAAGATATGCACTACTGACGAGCTCTAACGAGAGCGAAACTCGAGTCTAGTGCTTCTTTTCGAAGGAGGCTGACCGGAAAGTCTTTCTGAATGCGAAGGCTGCGATCAAATGAGAGTGATTTTCAACTTGAAAATCTTGTGGTGTTGCAGCAACCGAACTGACTTGCGGTTTGTTGGGAAAACTGACGATCTCGTCCGCGGGATCAGCTAGTTCTTGGAAATGCACCTTTTCACGTAAGAGTAAGATGGTGCAAACGAAAGTTGGGAGGCGCTGTAGAAATGGTTGATGAAATAACACTGTCCATGCATCGACCGTCTAATATTTGTAACACGCCTCTCAGAAGCTGGAATAGCTTTCGATCGCCCAGTTCTTCACCACTTATCAGTTGTTCGAGCAGCCTAGGCTCCGATTCTATGGTGCCTCTCATTAATGTGGTTTTGACTTGTATATAAGGCTCTCACGGATGCGGATTCACAGTGACATCCTTAGCCACTTGTACAATCTCGATGGGTAGCGCCGAGATGACGTGAGAAAACATGGTGTGAGAATGTGTGACACGTTTAGTCTCAAAGTGAAATTCAGCCTGTCTAAACCAAACAGCCAGGTCATTGTTCCAAAATGAAGGGAGGTGCACACCAATAAGACTAACTGAACTATTGGCTAGTTGGGTGTCACTGGACATTATTAGCCGGGAATACAGTAAATGAGAGGATACACAGAAAATTATATGAAATGTCTTTTTGAACTGAAACATTAAAACTTCAAGTGAGTAAAAATACGGAAACGAACCTGATGTGTGAAATGCGCGTTCGATACAGCAACTTTCAAAAGTGATTTGACATGTTACGAAAGAAACGACTGAACGGTCACGTCGGGTTCACCGAGGTGATATGGTGTGGGTTATAGATAAATAAAACACTCCGCAAGTCAGTTCGTTTGCTACAACACCACAGGCTTCCTTAAAGAACGTCCTTAGCCGCCAAATCAAGCGGCTAAACAGCAACTTGAAAAACGCCGAGCGTAACCTGTGCGTGCGGAGTGGATCGAGACTGTTGAATCACACGCCCGCCTGTGGAGTGCGTGGTGTGTCTATGACCTTGAGAATGGGCCAAGGTACCGATCCGTTACAAGTTCAACACATAAGGTTGACTCCAAGCTCATACAATCCTGTGTTTACTGATGAGTAGTCGGGGATTTGGTTTATTTTCAAGTTGACCATCACTCACATTTGATCGCAGCGTTCGCATTCAACTAGACTTTCCAGCCAGCCTCTTTCGAAAAGAAGCACTAGACTCGAGTTTCGCTCTCATTAGAGCTCGTCAGTAGTGCATATCCTTGCCACGACCGGGATTTGAACTCCGGCCATTCCAACCGTGTTAACCACTGCGCCATTGACCTCACATTAGGCACGACCGAATCATCAAATCTGAACGCTCAACCACTCTCGCTTGTGAGCAATGATCAGGCTGCCCGATTGTCTCGAGAGGAGACACAGTAACTGTCCTGTTAACTCCAATCGATAACCCCGCGATTAGGACTTCCGAGACAGGTCGAAATCACAGAACTCATTGAACCTGCAAGGCGATATTTTAGATTACTGATGAGTGGTTGAGCGTTCAGATTTGATAATTTGGTGTTGCTACCGTTCCGCCGTGGCAAGGATATGCACTACTGACGAGCTCTAATGAGAGCGAAACTCGAGTCTAGTGCTTCTTTTCGAAAGAGGCTGGCTGGAAAGTCTATCTGAATGCGAATCCTGTGTTTATTCACTACTACTGCTGAACCCGTTACGTTAACAGTGGTTGAAATTTCACGCTTTGGATTGTATGAAGCGATTCTTCCATTTGCCTTGCTGTATCCGGTTAAAACAGTTCGGGTATATTCGGTTACTCCCCGCAACATGATGATGAGTTAGGGAGTTCCACTGTAATGCAGACAAAACACAGCAAAGTTGTCGAATGAATAATGACGAACATCGGCGCAGGGAAATAGTCGTGATGTCGTGTATTGTACTTGTGCTCTTCAACAGCACGACAGTTCAAAATCGATGCAGTCCCAGATCCCGACAATGCAAACTCCTAACGGTTGAACATACGGACAGTTTAAACTCCAGACTGTTCGCGAGCCCGGTAGTTAACATTTTCTCAGTAGAAACCACTTTAATCCATAATCCCATCAGTGAAACTCTACAGTGTCTAGGGTGTAACAGTCACAAAATAAGGGAGTTCGAAAATCAACCATAGTGAAATATATGTTTTTATTAAAATGAGACATTATGTGCATTGTCACGAAAACGGACCGATTATCACTGTTTTCGGCAATCACCAACATTGTCTTTTCTTTGGTGAGGTATGGACAGTGATCCATTTATCCCATTTATCACAAATCCTGTTAATTCCAAACCGTTTAATAGTGTCGCTTGCTCCTAAGAGTGAATAGGGCTTCGGGACGTTGAAAGCTCCTGAACTAACATGACAAAATATGAGAGTCAGGACAAATAAATGACGCAGTATTTAGCTCAACTGGTCGTCGTTACTATACGTAAAGGATGATCCACTTGATCAAACCTCTCTCCAGCTATACCGACAGAGATGGAACAAGCGAAAATTCTGCTGGTTGACTCAGAGAACTTATTGAAGCTCACTATAAGCTGTTGGTTTCCACCTTCGGCTGAAGAGAAATGCTATTCTGCTCAGTAAAATCGAATTTTGGAATACGTATTAGTAACCTTCTTCAAGCTTACTACTCACGGGTATGAAGGCCAGCAGAAAAATTCAAGAACTACTACGTCCCACGAGAACGAGAATTGTGAGGAGCTGCTCGAAAAAAGCGGATACGGTTTCAAACGTACGTTTATCATTTCCCGTTGAGTTAAGGGCAAATGACTCAAATTTTCTTTTATTGGAAAAACAAATCCATCTATTTCTACCATTCAGCCTTTCACGAAACGATCCAGGAATATGAAAGCTATTAAACGACTGAAAGTCCGAAGGTCTTCCTGATTTTGTTACACGTTATATTTTTTGGCGAAGAGCTTCGTTTGATGTGAGGTATAGCTGCATCAGTGGCAGAGTGGCCGCCATACAGCTTTGTACAATCTTGTTAGTGGTCTTTTTCGTATGGTTCGCGTGTATCTCTAGTTCTGGAACATTTCCAGTGGCAACACCCTGTCCCGATGGATGGTTGTGATGCAGACTTCCACAGATGATTTTGGTTCAACTGTGTAGATTTTAAGTTCCGTTTCCACATGACTCAAACATGCATGAATATATATATATATATATATATATATATATATATATATATATATGAGTCGGCTAGCAATACAGTTGATTCGACGTATGTTAATCCTTACATTTGACGAAATAACCAGATGTAAACTAATACAATCAAATTCAGCGTTGACACAGTTTTTGAACATTTTTGGCCTCACATGAACCGTGCCTAACCAGCTACGTTCCATTTTTGGACGTTTACTACCGGTTCTGGAAGACAATACAAGCAAGAAACATGCATCACGGGAATGCACTTGTTGCTATGGCTTACTCACAGTGGATCAGAGCTGTCTCATTCAGATAGCAGTCTCAGCCAGCCTTCTTTGAGAGCAAGCACCAGACTCGAGTTCGGCTCTTGTTAGATTTCGTCGGTAGTATTTATTCTTGCCACAGCCGGAACTAGTGTCCCGACTAAGGTTTAATGTAGACCATTGCGTCGTTGCCGTCATATTCGGAATGATGGAATTATGATATGCAAATTGTCGGTCAAATTCACTTGTGAGTAACGCCGTGGCAAGAAAAAACACTGCTAATAAACCCTATCACAAACGAGAATAGTTCTGTGTTTCTTTTCAAAATGGGCTGACTGGGAAGCCTTTGAAAAGCCAACCCCTACCTTACTTAACAGCAGTGCTACTGTCTTCAGTCGGACGGCCAAACAAACGTGGTTCAAAACGTGACTTCATGGTCAGAATACATAACAAGGGAAAGTACTTCCAGTTGAAAAAGAAAATAAATTCATTCATCCTGTCGAATGCTGCTGAGTGCCGAGCATGGCCCGTTGGCAGTTAGCTGCCACGGTGTGCTGTAGATTAATCCAATTCACATTGCAACAGGGTTATATTTCTTAGGTTCACAAACGAGTGCTTACATTGTGGGGCAAGAGGCGGGCTGGATCTGTTAGCATCGTCCACTCACGACCAACGCATGCTTCTCACTGCACTGTTGTGCATGTGCGAGTAAATCTCAGTAGCAATCGACTCCGTGACCTTTACCGAATATCCGCTATTGCCTGGTTCAGCTACACTTTGAGTGAGTATGAGAAATTTACGACGGCCAGCAGAGGTAATCTTGAGTCAGCTCTTGTTTATTGGGCTGTACAACGTACTCAGCTAACATCAACTAGATGATCGATAATGGACAGCTGGTGCATCTACGTAACACCACAACGCGAGTCATGCGCATTCCATGCATAACCCTCCCCATCAAACCAACGCAGGGGCTTCTGTATATTTTGTTCACCGTTAACTCGTAGATCACTGAACGAAGTGACATAATCAGTTCAGACAACGTTTGTACCTGACAGAAAATAATGCCCAAGTACTCAATCCGATCTAATTCATTTCGTTAGCGTGTACACCTTTTTCCCATAACAGTCTAAGCCATGACTTGGCCTAATGCAGTCAACGTCACTTCCACATTTGGCCAAGACCGTCGTAACAAATTGAATCGACTCGGTGATGGCCACGTAGACAAAACTGACTCCGCCGCCCTTATGCACTCGCCTTCGCCTAAGCCGGTGTGAGCGATCGTCGCCTGATTCATCCCTGAGTTAAAAACTGGCCGTCGCACTGGCACACGTGATTGGCCTCGGTAACGCACACGTCATGTGATTCGACCTTGACGCTCACTGCTTGTGGGTTGTGGCGCCATGGCAAATGGGGGGTGATAGCAGTGTACACCAGCGATGCAGAGCAGAATACCGGCGGCAGCTAGGCCCCATGTCGACCTACAGATTCGCCCTGACTAACAATCTCACGCTCTCAACCCAGGATGGGAGTGAGACAGATGTAAAAAAACATTTGCTTAACAGGCCTAGCGTGTGTACGACGCTTGCACATTATGTCTGCCACCCACGGTTGCGTATCGGCCCTCATTCTGAGCGCCCAGGCGCCATGACGTATCGACAGGAGCCGGTAGCTTAGGCTGAATTGCGGTGCACTCCTGGGTTTTGTTTGCGCAGCCATTCAATTCACCGCGTGGTGTGAACGGTTAGAGTTCATAGGTTCGGCGACAGAATGTTACAAAGTAGGTTCATTCACATAGATCGATCCTCTGGTTTTTGGCCACAAAAAACGACAGAAACCACGGTAGGATGACCGGAACAACTGAGTTCTAAACATTTTCGTGTGAACACTCGCGAATCGTACTGATCTACCGAAATGGACTAAAGAAGGATCACTGAGACGAAGTGACAATATCGTCCATCAACATTTCTTTACAGATCAGTTTGTTACGCGCTAACAAGCCATAATGTAGCGAGAAGGCGTCCAATAAAGCACAATCTTTATTGTCCAAATCGCCAGTCACATGCAACGCGCGCTCTCTCGTTTATGAGTCGCAATTCCAACCCGCAGCACCCCCCGGTTTCCGTTCACACGTCGTGTGCACTTCTAACCGGTTTACGTGTGTGATCGGTGCCTTCTATCGGGGGGTTTTCCGCTTGCCATTCCTCGTCTGTTTGTCCGATTTCGTTGCGCGATGGCTCGTCCGGCTGCTCGTGCTGTCCGCCATCCACCCAATGTTGGCCTTGACCGTATTCCAACATCGTGTCGAGATGTTCCTCTAAATGTTGGAAAAACCACGCCTCCGATCTGGCCGTCTGTCGTATTTCGCCTGCCCTGCCTCGCCCGTTGGTCCGATCCAGTCGAGCGATGACTCATCCGGTCGCACACGTTGTCCTTGATCCGATCGCGGCAGGTTTTCGAACATACCTCCCCCGCGTTGAGGTATTCGGCCGAGCGTTCGAAAACTCGCACCTCCGACCTGACAATCCACCACAATAAGACAAAAATAGATTATCCAACTTTGTATCGAAGCCCTGGAGTAGCACAGACCTACGGCAAAAGCTCGCACGGCTGTATTTGACCAATGAAGCAAGTGTGATTCTGACGCCTTTGATGGTGAGTCCAGGGTACATAACTTACCATGTGCTCCATTAAGATGGACAGTGGCGGTTGAAGGTGTGTTCCAAGTGATGGCTTTGAACACGCGAGTTCGTCACGGGGAAAACTCCAGCTGTAGTGCTGACCTGGAGAGTGCACACGAACGCCTTCATTAAAAACCAGAGGAACAATATTGATAATTGGATTTCCAGCATAAAATAGCTTATCGGTGGATGTTTGGGACAAAAAAGGAAAATGCGTTACATATGTAGATGTCGTAACAAGACCAACGCAATGTGCTATTGGTGCAGGTGAATATCCTGTGATTTCTACTGCAAAATCCAATTAGCAGTATGAGCGCTTCCTGTAACTCAACCTCGAACTGATTTAATGGACTTATCTCTTGTTCACTGCGATCCGCATAAAGTGAGGTTGAATTACCAAATGACACTAGCACGAGGTTAATGTTGCATTCTTTAGACACACGGCATGGACATTCACACTGAAGGAGTTACAGTCGTCCAAGGTCAGTAGCTTGTTTGTAATAAATTCAAGCCCCATTTTCATGAGGGATATCCTATTATGGTGTGCATTTTGATTATTGTTCAACAAGCAGTAGTTTCCATAACTCTCAAAGCGATTTCAGGTCCTCAAATCCCATCACCCTCTGACAGCACGGATCTTGTTGTAGTGGTTTAACGCAATTAGAACTGAACGAAAACCGTACGTCCAACAAGTTATACCCACGATTTGCCATAGCAACGCAGCCATGGCAAAGTCATCGCCTTATACTTTTCTGTACCTTTTGTGCGACTGGAAAGTGCTAACTCTTCACAATTCACCTTTGTCATGAGATGACTATTTTCTCTGCTGCTTCTTTGTTACGTGTTTGCATTTTTCCGATGTGTTCGATGGTTATCTGTCTGATATGGTTCTGCTAAGCAGTGACTAATAAACACAATGCATGACCAGGATGATAGTATGGCTCTTCAGTAGGGTAAATTTATTCGCCATTCCAGTGCTGATGCTGCTTTGTTTGTAATTTCTTCTTCTACCATTTGCTCTGACGCACAAAACTCCTCGGATGCAGCACCCAGATCCTAGGTCCATTACGTTTGTGAACCTCGATTCGGCATCCTTTCATGACTGTAACTTTTATTAATTATACCGGAAAACCTAAAGCGTCCTCCCATGTAAACCAAAACTCACACACCAACATCTAAGCTCAGTTTAGATTTGGTGTATAGGTATAACGCCAAAATTCTTCCCAATATTTCACACCGGGACGGAAACTAATGAGATGCGGATGGAGCACTGACCCGGGATGTTGAATCCAGGGAAGCTTGTCGCACAGTTCCCCTGCAACTGTGACTGTAGTATGCGCTGATCACGTTACTAAGCCTCCGTTTTTTCAGGCCTACACCAGGTCGTGGTATCTTTGGGATAGCACCCACAATGCAGCATGCACGTGATAGAAGCTAATTCACACACATAACTAGGCTGTCGGTACACATGCTTCTACAACTAGTCATTGGTCATGTGCAAGATAAAAATGACCCGCACCGTTACTGTGACGCATAAGTGGGAACCACCCAGAAGGTGATTTTAAAAGAATTTGCACTGTCGTTCCACAAGCTGCCATAGTATCCAGAAGCCGAAAGATGTTAATTCTTGTGCAGTGTCCATCCGGAGGCCAGTGAATTTGTCACTGCCACTCTTAAGAACAGTCGGTCCGCATTACTGGTTCCACTTTTCAGATGCCCACTTACAAGAGCTTATGTTAAAATCTCATCTCTTTTAGTGCTTGCACAGCTTTTCAGTCAGCCTTCCGCGTTTTGGAAGTTACCATGTAGACCACACAATTTCCGCATCACTGTTGCATGTTAGAACTGGCTCGTCTTAGTCGCGGCTGATGAGCAATTACCTGACTAAACTCTGATCACGTGAACGGTGCAGAATGTGACACTGATTCAGCGTAGGTCTGGGAACGCGCAGACTGAAGTTATCACCGCTGTGGGACTATGCGACAGACCTAGTAGAAGCTGTTACGCAGACGTGTTTCATGTGTGTCTTTCGGTTTGTTTCTAGAAATAAGGCGTTCTTAGGATTTTTCGACTCTATGCACCTAGTCGAATGACTACCTAGTATAGACAGTTTCATTTAAAAACGCTAACAGATTATTTTTTATTTTCACGCAGTTGGTGACTTCTGTAAACACCCGAAGATGCCACCCATTTGTTAACTAGGTGAGACGCGCACTTTTAATGCACTCAAGTTTATTGCTATCAAACAGTCGGGATCCGGATAAATGCACGAAATACCCATCCATACCACCTAACGGACACCACACAGTAAACGTCAGAAGACCCAAAACCAGTAGCGAAAAAGATTTTGCAGTGCTGAATGGAACCGGTACGAAAATCGTGAACTAAAACATTGGAATTGTGTGTGAGAAAAACAGGTAGAAAAACAGCCATAAAGAACATGAGCGGACGGTCGGTGAAGATGATGTTTTCACAGAGGAAAGGCAGCGAATTGGTAAAGGAACACGGAGTGATCAACAATAATGAATAAAGAGCATGATGTGTTCAACTGATGAGCCATTTCTATACAGTACCATCTAGCTAATGGAATCCTGGATGTTACAACCCCTCGTAAAAAATAACAGAAATCGACATTGACTGTGTGTGTGTGTGTTGGGTCAAGAAAGAAGGAAATGGATGCCGTTGAAGTTTGACAACGGAGCGTCAACTACTGGTCCCAATCAATCACCTGAAGAGGCGTTGAATACAACTGAGGGATAGTAAGTGCCGGACAAAAATTCTCGACCTTTAAACTTAAAGAAAACTCAGTTTGGAACAGTACGTTGAGGAGAAGAGCCTACGGTGCTGATCAACAGTGGTCACAGAGGCGGGATAATATCACATTGTGACAGATAGAAAAAGCAAGGCTGCTGAATGTGGTCCCGAATGTAAAGACCGTCTGAAAACAATGACAATTGGTTGGTTGCCATGGTGACTGCATTATCGGGCAATCATTAAGCGGTGGAATTGTCTAGGCAACCAACATGAGTTGTTACAGGGGTGACATACGGCCGTCACAAGGGTCCGATACAGCTGCTGCAAGGGCGTACAAAAGTGGATGTGTGAAGGTTGTCATTGAAGTGTTTGTAATCCATTATGGAGTTAGAAAGTCACAGATCCCACAGAGCCCACGCATTCCGAACTTCCTCCCACACTGACACCGCTATCTCGATTACTGGCTGACGTGTTGCTCGACTGAATTGCGTTGTGTAGACTTGAGCTACTGTTTAGGCCATCGTGCGAATTATGTTTTGTTCCGTTCAGCCCATCGGTGGGATATGCGGTGGCACTGGCAAATGTGTTGTTCGTCATGGATCCCGCTTGGTCTGGCAGTACACCGCTGTAGCCAAACGTTGGTGTGACGCAGGTGGCTGAAGCCCCGTTAACACCTGAATTGGGTTGGGACATGCTCAGAGCACAAGTAGTAGTCAGTAGTGGCGAATGAACAGTCTGGTAACCCGGGGCGGCGTTCAGCAATCGTTGGTAAGCCAGCGCGGTGGAGTATGCATTCATATCTGTACCACTCGTCTGCGCGTCCTGTCCCAACATTCTGGCGTTTATTCCAGCTGTTTGGCTAGCATGATATCCACCACACTGAAGCGGTAACGTGCTGGGCGTTGTCGGACTCACTGTAAGCAATGTGTTCGCAGGCAACCCACCTAAACTTGGATGACCAAGATAAGGATTTCCGTTGATTGCCGTACCCAAAGTGACCGCATTCTGTCCGTAGGCCGACATAATCAAAGCGAGTGTAGCGGGTGATATCTGTGCGCTGCTCGCAGCAGCCGCTGCCATGGCAACTGCGGCCTGGTTGCTGTTAGCCTGAGTTTGATAATTCAGTAGCAGGTTCGGATTGACCAATGGGTTCAAAGACAAAGGAGCTTGCATACGAGCAACCGTATCGGTTGTGTGAGCCGTAAGCGCGGTGACTGGCGCGGCAGCAGCTGGCGACTGAAGTAGTCCACTGAACCCGTTTGGTGAAGTGACGGCAGCTGCAGCCATGGCAGGCATTCCGAAGTTGGACAACAAACCGCTTGCTACCATTGGGTTAATGAAACTGTTGCCAGCCGAATGGTATAGACCAGCCTGACTTGCCACTGCCTCGGCTGGGGTCAGGCTAGGTTGAGAAGGAACAAAAAGGAAAGCAAACAAATGTGTTTGGAGGAAGAGAAACCGCAATCAAAAAGTTGCACGACATTAGGAACAACATTCAAATCTAGGTGAACATAATACCAATCACCAAGGCTTGATAACCGAACAAATTCAATGTAAGTGAATAAAAATCCCTATTGATATAGCATGAAATAGTCATAATCTGCGCATGCAAGTCAGTTTGAGAAAAAGAGCAAGAGGAGACTCATGTATACGGCGTACGGTGCTCGCTAGGTAACAAGTCAACTATACGGGCCAATCAAACTGTGAGAATTCGGTTGAGTGCTCCTGTGATTCGGACAGGAGCGGTGTAGACGTTATTATGATTATGATCATTACATAGGAAGACAAACAAACAAACGCGCTCACACACGCGCGGGCACAGATGCTAAACCACGGCAATCGGAATCAGGGGTGTGAATAACACACAAGATGAACGCAGACCGGCACCAATCAAACGACCAAAAGGGAAACGAACTCCGCCTCACTGCAAACGAATCTCACAAAAACACGGAAAGATATGGATGCAGGCGAGTCCAGCACACAAGACCGCAATTGTACAGACTGCAGCTTATAGGAGAAAATGACGTTTGCGGTTATATTACGCAGTGATTAATGCTTGACCCATACACTGTCAGGTTGTTCAGCTTGCTTGAGTAGGTGTGTGTGATGTGTCCGAGAATGAACTTACAATCTTAGGTTTGATAGTCAGCCTTTTAAAAACTAAGCTGTTTGGAGCCACAATAAATCCCCACAACTAGGAGTCGTTTACTAGGACGGGCTCACAAAAATGTTTGGTAATTTAAGTGAACACCGTAACGAAGGAGGTATACACCCTAACGTATCAGGTTCGATTATCAGTCAACAACAACGAGGAATAAGATTGCGGTCTCAAATGAGTAATCAGTAGTCCGTAAGTCAAACCACCTTACTCTGTTCCGTATGTTAAACACACAGTACACACAGCTTCAAGAGTATGGGGTTTATTCGGCTTTGCGGCCGGCAAACAAATAATTACCTTATTTGAAAGTGTGAAAAGCATTTTTCCACTATGACAAATCACTGATGCCTGGCGTTTCACATATGAACTAGATTAGATGTGTGCCTACCTGTGCTTCTGTAGCGACCAGTTAAATTCACTTGTTCTGCTTTAAAGTAAGCGCCCTCCCACCGGACCATGTGATCCATGCAACAGATTTGAGGGGGCCCAGTGAAGCCCATGTGATTGTTACTCTGTTATTTCCCCGGCTCAGAGTGAGATCCAACTGCACACCGTTCTGACCTGTCAGGTGACTATGCTGATAGATCTACCACGTTACACTTTGGACTCCAAGTAAATTTGTTGAAAGGGTGCTTCGTTTATGTTGGCGTATTTCGTAGTTGTATAACCGTTCTCCCCACTCACTTAGTGGAAGACGGTTTCTGTTGAGACACTATAGAACATGTGACGAATCCACTGTGAAGGCTGAACAACTCTAGACGACTTGCATAAACTGCAGGACCAACTCTAAACTGCTAATCGAAAGGAACTCCAAAAGGACCAAGAAGGCGGAAACCTCGGTGGACAGGTTACAAGTGAGTATAAGGCGCAATTCGGCCTAACAGAAAACGCAATGATACACGAGCTGATGGAAGGCAATTAGACGGAAAAACAGACGTGCAGAATCATAGGGCATAAAAACAAACATTACAAGCACACACACACTGGCAGAACAACACGAAAAGCTAGATCGATGACAACACAAATCACAGAAGAACTGCAGGCCACAGAGTTACGGTACCTTCTTAAGAAGAATTCGCAAAAACTACTGGTCTCTTGTTGCCATGGCTCCTTCAGAAAGTAGTCGATAAATGCGAAAGGAGAAAAGAAAAAGAGCAAGATAATTAGCAGACGCGGAGTCAAGGAAACGCAAGCAACCAGTTATCGAAAACGATACGCACTGTCCAGATAATTATTAAATTCATGAAGTCATAACATAGAAAGCATCGAATGTTGAATAAAAACAACTCTGGATAAAATGTGATGTTTACCTCACGCTAGTTTGCCATGAAGAAAGTAGGGGAGATGAGCATTTTCCCAAGTTGAGACAATATAGGTGAGGGAGAGCACGGTGAAAGCTAATTTGGCCAAAAGATATCAAAAGACTAATCTCAGTTTGTACATCTTTCCGGAGGACATGGTAATCTTTCGCAGTGCTGCAGCCCACAAAATATCGCTACGGCTAGCATGTGGTTAATGGAAATACAGCGTGCGGGTACACGAAGCTTTTAAAGACATAACTTTAAGGCAGATCCAACAGTCTTGAGGCTCTGAAGTCTCACTGAAAAAGCGAATACACAAGTGAGTAACACTCAGCGAAGACGGAACTATGCACTAGTAGTCACATCAGAACAGCTTCCGGCAGATGTTAACCTAAGGTTACGTATCAGCAATGGACTGAGGCAGTGGGACATTAACACCTGTTTTCCTCAAGAGGATCGTGTCGCTAGCTCAGTGTTGCAGGTGGTAGACAATCAACAAGAACATATTGCTGCGTTCAAGAGAGCCATGCCAACTTAACACAGCTCTAACGAGACATGGGGTTTCTAGAGCCGGACAAAATCACAACCATTAAAACCAACCAAGAACATGTTGCAGATGGGATAGTATGGATTCAATAAACAAAAAGTGTCTATCATGAACGACGATCATAACACTTGTAATCATGATAAGGTGGTTTGTTGACATTTTGTCAACTTCCCTCTCTATCACACACACACACATCCGTGATAATACGATATGTACTTATTCACATGAGCTAAATAGATCTTTGTACGACGAACATATTGCCAAAATCATTTCCTTCTTATCGTTTTTTATTCTAATGTTCAATTTGCATCGATGTGATTGTGTTAGAGTACCACGGCAACCTTATTGCGTTGGGCACCGCCTTTTCAATTTGTATGATAACCAAATCGGATTTAAACATATCACTCCAGCATAGAACTTAAGGATGAAATATCGTGCAAATAACACTTTGTTACGTAAGAAGTAGACAACCCGGTATATACAGTATGCTGAATATTATTAAATTGACGGCAAGAATAGCGGGACGAAGCAATGGTCGTGAACGGCGAGTGTATCATTGACCGAGTTTGGATAGGGAGAGGAAGCATGGATAGTGGCAAATGACATACTAAATACATCGTTTTTTGTAAAACAATATTTCCTTTCGTTGCCGTTCTATTGCAGGCTAGTAAACGGTTCTGTTTTGATATGTGAGCGAACGAAAACCTCCGAACTGGATAAATGTGGTTCACTTTCTTTACCCCCCAAAAAGATAATAGGAAAGTTACAGTGAGCAAGCCAACCACTAGTTGTACCGAGATAAAAAAAACGACTGGCAAGTCAGACGGAATGCAAAATCACAAGGTCTGAAAGAGGATGGACACAACGTCCTCGATCGGCTCCCAGTAAACAATGAGTAGCGTGCACTAGCCAGCACACAAAGTAGTGTCATCAGTAAATGCAATGCGATGGATACGGTGCCATTTCTGCTACCGAATTCTACGTAACGGGCACACAGTGACAGCTACCAAAAATTGGATTACGATGTGCTCGAACAAATAAAATATTTATCCATAATCTCCGATATTTACCGAAGAAAATCTCAGATGACCTCTTACAGCTTACTAAGTCCGTATAGACTGAGCTTTTCTGGACGGGAGAATAGAAATGTAAGCCTATGTTTCCAGGATAGCAGTAATGTCGTTAACAGCCTCTATAATAGTCTTTTGTTAAACACTCAAGCGGATAATGATAGTGAGCGTTTGGTATAGCACAACTAACCCGTTTGAATGAACGAACACCCAATGGTACAAACTACCTCTAGAAGGTACGATCTTTTCTCGTTGTCATGGTGAGTGAAAGATTTGCCCCCTCACTCTCTTTCTCCATAGTATGGTGCTTTCTTAACCTGTCGATGACAATTAGATTTGAAGTTTACACCTCAGTAACAGTCCATCATGTCTTATGGATAGACTTACAAAAATGACTACGTGACCCCCCCTCATTCCCCTAATGCTACATTTCTAAACGACAGTGTGTTCTGTTATCATGCCATATGGACCAAAGTTTTCATAACTTATGTTGATTGTGGTCCGCTTTCGCCTGATCGTGAAGCCATTCCTTGGTCTTCTGTTAAATATCTAGACGTTAATCGACTTCACAACCTTGTCTAGTCACTTTATGCGACAACGGTACTGTAGGTGAAAAATGCGTTTTTAACGTCATCTCGTGTTTTACATTGAGTGATGTTCTGTCATCACTCTTCCATGAATATTTCAGTTTAGGATTGCTCACTAGGCGTTCTAGAGAATGAGTCAATCAATACCAGTCCGCAAAAATTCGAATTAGAGAAGCATCGTCAATCCTTAGTATTTATCCCCTCTTGACACCTGATCACAAACCATAACACCTAGGTCGAGTTCGTCTTTCTTTGGATTGATTAAATAGAGAAGATCGGAAGGAGATGTGAATCGGTATCCTTCGTATCAGAGCTCGGAGGTTAGTGCACTGGATCGTCAGTCTTGCCAGCCCTGCTTCAGATGAAGATCGTGAGAAAGCTGACATGACTAGGCAATATCTGGAGAGAGAGAGAGAGAGAAACAATTGCTGTTGATTGACTTTTTAGCTACCTTCGGTTAGCTTGGATGGATACAGTCAGCCTTAAATTGTCCGTCTGCACTCATCACAGTCAATAGTATTAGGAATAAATGTGATAACTTCCTTCATGATGCTCACTCTGACATCAATACTCCACAGCTTATTACATTCTTTACTAGACTCATCGCCACTGTAAGACGAGTGGTACTTTGAGAGTTAACATGTGAGTTACCCATTTGAATCTCAGTTTGACGACTATTTCAACCGGACCAGTTCGAACTGGTCGTGAAATGGCGGTATGAGGTTGTGCATAAGAAATATCATATTCAGCCAGTGTGAACTGGCATCCAGTGATGTACTACGTCCACTCGGTCTCATGGGGGTGTGAACACGCTACACAGTGACTTATCCCAAATGATAATTATAGGGGTGGTGGCCCAACGGCCATCAATTCTGGTTCGCAAAACGAAGGTTTGCTGGTTAGAACCTCAGTTCGATGGCTGTCTTCGTGGGCCAAGTCTAAACCAGGACTCAAAAGATGGTGGTAGAGTACTGTGAAACCCGTTTGTGCTTGAAGAACCGGAAAGTGAGCTAAAAATTTGTCTATACAGCCCTCGCCGGCACAGAATGTTCACACCACTGAGAAGAGTTGAGTAAACGGCAACTCCAGTGGACACGCATCAACGAACAAACGTTACAATTTACCAATATTAGACGGACCATAACGAATACTGGGGTCACATAAGTGAGAAAGACAGGCAGAGAAAAAGACAGGCAGAAAAGCCTATCAAGGGCACGTTATTCCGATTTTCGGATGCACAGCAACGGAAACAAGTGATTCAGTTTGTCATCACTGTACTATAATCTGTGTAACAACTTGAACCAAAGGTCAATTCAGACAGGTGACATGGTCGGCTTCGCATAGAGCTAGGTAAATGGACCTGATTCGTATCAGAAATCGCGTACATGGTGGTTGTCTTTTTGGAATAACTACAAACCCCACCACTCAGTGAAACAGAGACAGAGAGAGACAGCCGGACCGACATGCAAGTAAAATAGTGAGAAACAGAAGGAATGAGAATGGTTAAGAGTAGAGGAAGTTAGAAATGATGCTGTTGAACGATACTCATAAGTCGGAAGTTGGGTCAGGCAGGAAAACATCCAGCTACTCAAGTAAGGGAGCGGTTAATCAGCTATCCTCATAGATAAGGCTATTCCCCAGTGAGTGTGGTGTTGGGATGGAAAAATAGCATTGTAGAGGTATATTGTGTTTCAGAGAGTGACTACCTAAGAGGTGCAGTACAAGAGCGTGACTATAGTAAGAATAGCGGAGATCAAACGAATTTAACCAATTCAGAAACGATGAAATCGTTGAACATATCTCACTTACCCAGTTTGGAGTGGAAAGTAGGTTGGTAAGACTGGCGTTGCTGGATCAGGGGAAGAAGAAACAGGAACGAATGTTACGGACAATGGACGATTAAGTGAGGAAAGTGAAACAACGATCAGGTTTTCCGGCTGTAAACTTTCTAAAAGAAAATACAAACTTATCCGCAGTCCAGCAAAAGTTGCTATTCGTTTTGAACATACAAAGAGAAGCGCTAGCCAGATATGTTGAAAAAGAAACAGAATATTCCGAACTGAGACACAGTTTGAGATACTGAATAGTGTTAGAAATGGACAGGTTGTGATGAGGATGGCATAGTTGAACAATGTAATCGGCGTTCGAAATAGCTCAGTGGTAATATATCACCTGTCTACCAATCACAACCATGAGGATTCGAGTCTTGGTAACACCAACCACTCTTGTTGTCTGCATTTCGGTTTTATGACGGTATCCAAACAAAACTTGAGAACGCACGTGGACTGAAAGCAAACGCCACGAATTTTTAGAACTGAAGACTTCAGTTTATCTACTAATCTTCCAGACGTACCTGTTTAACAGGAACCTTGTGCAGTTGGTTGAGCACAATCAAATCTGACAGACACTACCTGTATCCGACCACTCAACACGACGCTGTTCTAAAGTACAACTTTGGTCACAGAAGCAACCGCTCGTCGAAAATCTTTCAGAAACTTCACACAGGCTGGACAAGAAAGACGTCATTGTCACACATTAGGCGAGTACTACACACCACGTGGAAGCTACCAAGCAAACTCGAACGGTACCCAAGATTCAGTCAACCAATGCAAGGTGTGGGGTCACACTGATAGCCTTCAGATGACTGCACTTCTCGAAATAAGCTTGTTCAATCTTTGTAACTTCAGCTGTCACGTATCAATGATGTCTTCTTCACGACTTAATTCTGATTTGATGACGTACCCTCCTCATTTTCGAAGTAGTTACTCAGTTACTTATACTGCCATGTACGTTGCGATCGCTTATATCATTGGTTGAATTTGTACTTTCTATACCTAATCCATATTCACCGATCTTGAAAACATCGCACTGAAGTCGTAACAACATGAGAAGCAATGCTTGTCTTCTGTATTTATTCACTAGGCTAATTAAGACTATGAAAACCATTGCCAGTGTGATACGTCAGTCGTAAATTTTGGGTGGTGATCATGGGTTGTGCTGTAGCAGACACGTAATCACAGCTATGACGCTTACATTTCATTAAGAATACACGACAGAAGACAGTCTCAAACTTTAAGGTCAGGATCGTGGACCCTACTGACGACAGTCTCTGATCAACGGATCGGGCTCATCCTCACGATCTGTAAAGTGCCCTCCTCCTTACCAGAATGATTGTGATTAGTCAAATGAGATACAGCTGGGGTCGAGACTGCATTACTCACACACGTTTTGGTTGACAATCACCTCGTGGAGTAAGACATGCATGATACATAGCAGGACTATCAAGATGAATTTAGACAAACTGATTGTACAATACGATCACTCGTCCTCCAGTGGTGATAGGATGACGGGATCCGATCGGAAGCTGCATCGATTTCTCAGTGGATACAAGTGCGGTTATCGAGTCCAGTAGAGGATTAACATTTTGGCTTCTTCTAAGCTTCGTTCAGTTTCTTTCACTCACCAAAACCGCACGCTGAGGCCAAGCCACACATTCATACGACGAGCTCGTACACGAAAACTGAAAGGTTGTCGGCAAAATGTCTTAATAACTGATGCAGTTCAGGTTTCTTTTGGGTTGCTGAAGTCGGGTATGTAATTTTGGATTTTTGAACTTCTGGCCAAGGTGATTTTTAATAACAGTTATGGGGCGAACGCGCCGGAGAAGGAGGGCACCAAATCTCTTGTTCCGCATTTAATTGTTCGATCACTCGTGCACAATGATTCCCGGTGCTATCTACCTGTAAAACACAATCACCTATCTCAGCGACATGAAGCAGTAAATGAGGAAACGAGATGTTTCTGCATCTTCATCTGGTAACATCTTTGCATAATATTGCCGGTTTAGCTTCTTTTAGTGGTACAGAACGCTTGTCATCTCTTTGAAAGCTCCACCACCTTGAACAACAGGAGGCGTGGGTGCTTCATAAGTGGTTGAGTTCTTCTCCAAACCGAAATGGTTTCATCACGACGCCACAAAACACAGTCGGCTCAAGTAACCTAACACGTTATCTGTTTATGTGACATACGCCCAATGCAACACTGTCTTCAAACAGACATCACCTCAATGTGGAATGTATGTTGACCGTCGGGGCGTTATGATTCTTCTAATCGAACTTTAACTCGGTTTAGGCATAGAGACTAAAAACTGGCACACAGTGTGCATCCGAAGCGGATAGATTCGTTGTTGTGGTCCTCGGGAGCACTCGATTCTCTGCACTTGGTATCAAATGATCAGTTTTAAGATTCTGGGTAAAATTCCCATACCCTCCTAACCGTTTCAGGCATGCTTTCGTAGTTCGTCTTTGTCCACTTTCAATGTACTTGTAATTCCTTGTCTTGGAAACCTCCCATATCACAAATGCCTTTACTAACAACGTAGTGAACAGAAATTTTTATACAAGAGTTCTACTGGAAACAGAATATACAGTGTCAACCAACACGAACACCTAATCTCTGTCCGTTAGAAGATGTCCAGGGTCCACTGGGTAATATTACTGACCAGCAGTGGAAATTGTGAGCAATCGGGGATTTTGATAAAAGTATTCTGAACCGAAGTGGTATTTATGCTCCCAACAGTTCAAAATTCCTCCAGTATATAGTCCCAACAGTTTACTAGCCCTACGTTTAACGTTTTATTGGTTAATTCTTTCGTGTTCGCAATTTCAGCAGCAGAAATAAAGATACACGAGGACTGGAAAATCAGCCCCCGTGAAATTTACGTTTTCATTAAAATGAAAAATTATGTGCGACACCACGGAGAAAGTTCCGATGCGTAGCAATGATTCGCGAACTTCTCCAGATGACGATGTCCACTCAACAGTTTCGTCATTGCTCGTCGTTTAGAACACTTGCCTTCTACATTCATAGCATCAGTAATAACTGTCCCCACGCTGTTTACTTTCCGTCGGTAAATAAACATGGATATTCAGTTTACTGTTTGCATTCTGAGATATAACGATTCCATTAGTGCTGGTATTTTGGTTCTTCGAATAAACCACCAGTGACGAAAGTGATCAGTGTTTAGTCCGTCTGACTAATTTAAGACATCTGAAACTCCAGTCATTGCCTTGGCTCTAATGCGAACTTAAGTACGCCAGCCTGAACAGCAATCACCCCGTGTGTGCGTGTGTATGGATGATCACTTTGTTTAATAGGGTCGACCGCACATACGGTCTTTTTTTTCTGTTCAGTTGAGCCATCCTAGTAAACTACAAGTGAGCTAATTTGGTTACAACACAAATTATAAACCAGATACACCAGATTGCAAAAAAACATCCGTCGAGAGAACAGTGAGAAAATCTTGAGCGCTTCGTCTGCATGATGGGCTTGCACGTGCAACGACCGGACGATATTCATCGAAGGTCAGATGAGCCGTCGTTTCCTATACGCCAATAGCAAGAACAAATTGTAGCAGCCAATGTTGCCGTTGGGTGGGATAATCACGGCAATAGAAACGGAAGGTTAATCATTACCAAGGGTTGACTGATAACACTGGTAAGTAAACTGAGAGCAGTTATTCCGAGTTTACCGTCACTCGCTTACAGACTCAAGCCATTTTAATGGAATCGGGCATTAACTATCACGCGCCAAATTCCGACTGATGGGTCAAATCCAAAGTCAAAGATTACTCCTGCGGCAGTGTGCACATTATGAATCAACTGTCCGTGTGCATTCGTCAGCCCCGTTATCACAGTGGTGCCAGGATTTTGGTGACTGTTATGGCCAAAACCATCGATACCTGTCCAAAACACATTGGGTCATTTATGGTGGGCGGTGAACTTCTAGAAAGTAAGTGTTTTCTGCTCGTGTACACGGGATGGCACAGCTTGTCGCAGTGACATTTAAAGACGGATTCAGCCGGATTGCCAGAGCATATGTGGACAGGGGCATTCGAAGTAACCAGGTATTGGACAACGATTATAACTTGTGTTAAACTGCCGTTGTTCAGAATTCACATTGCTATAGAGAACTTTTAGTAAGAGGAAATTGAGAGATGTCCTCACCAAAGAGACTTGCGCCGTGTTGGACAATTATGGGTCTGCTAGGTGAATGAAGCAGCAGCATAAACCTACGGTAGCTGTTCAGCCGACAAACAGTGATGTATGAGATTAGCTGTGAAAATGAGCATTTATGAAAAAGTGCACACAATCGATTGCTTTCTACCTCAAGCTGTCACACCCACATCTGCAGTTGATTGTCTTAATGAGCCTTCTCCTAACCCATTTTACTGAGCATCAAATTCAAACGCTCTATGCAGCTTGGCGACTCTCAGTAATAAACATGCTGAGTGCCAGTTACAAACTTACCGGGCAGAACTCCATTACCTCGACTGCAGTATGCGTCAATATACGGCCTAATCTGTCTAATGGCAGTAAACACCTGATGGTATGAAAACTGGTAAACAACTGAATTTAACAGATAGAAACTTTACAAATAACGCAGACTAGCATGATTTAGTCAGAAGTCTTTGTGTAGGCTTTGTTTGATAGTAAACCATTGAATCGTATACACTACTCCTCCTAAAACAGACACTACGCGGTGTCACTCTTAAGCAGAACTTCAGTTTCCTGGACCACATACAACGGCCACTTTTTAAATGCATTTCCTCTAAAAACCGACCACTATAGCTAGTACATCCGAACCGTACACAGAACGGATATGCGAAAATATATTGTGCGTTGTGCTGACGTTCATTATCAAGTAAATCCTTGGTTAAGCCACAACGGGTTAAAAACCAGAGTTACCGGTTTCGCAACGTTTCGATTTAAATCAAGCTGATTTAAATCGCTTGATAAAGGCTCTCTGAGAGGGTCGAAACGTTGCGAAATTGATAACTCTTTGGTTTTTAACTCGTTGTGGCTTAACCAAGGATTTACTTGATAACGACCACTATAGCATTTTCACGCAGGAACCGTGTGAGAGCAAACGGGTAACGGTTACCATAACCATGCGGAAGCGTTAACAACTAATATATAAACGTATTAGAAAGTCTGTTCTGAATTTGTGAAGATGATGGTGGTCTTACGCAGAGCTTCCTCATTTACGGTTAACCAAGGTTTGTGGCTGTACCAGTGCCTCACAAATATGTCACATCCAATTCGTGGCTGATAACGAGGTCGATTCCGATTGACTCACAGTATTTCAGATTCGTTTACCATCTAGTAGTATCCGGCGAAACGAAGAGATGAGAACTTTCACTTTGGCAGAAACGGAAAGTTAGCAAAGTTGCCAACTGACTCGATTAGTAACACAGGCACTCGGTGCCGTGGAGAGGATAGCCGAAATAACTCGAAAGGAAGAGCAGCTTTCCGAATGAATTCAGCATACTTTGTCCACACTAATGCATGTACAGTCACAGTTAGGCGTGCCACCGGCATAGCAACACTAGTATCCGAATAGGGGAACAACTGTCGAGCAAGCTGAGGTTATTTGAAATCGGAAATAATTGTCGGCTTCCATAGGCTATCGAACTCCATTGTGATTTGGTCGCTTTCTCAGAGACGACCACGGTCATGCAACGAAAAACCTACGATTACGTGCCAGTTTACGGCGCATTAGCAGTGTACTTTCTGATATACAACACTATAAATAACTAAATACATAGGGCTGTGAGCAAAAATGGTAGCCAATCTTCATAGCGCTCTTTCCACCGGAACGATCGATGCGCGTGTTCACCAGGGTGGTGTCGCAGAGGGAGTGAAGGTTACCTCTTAAAACTATACCCGTGACAAAAGGATAGGTTATGATGTGACCACAGTACATCATTAGCAAAGCAGTTGGAATAAGTCAAGAGCTCTGGAAGCAATGATTGCTATTTTGTGTAAGGTCAGAAAGCCCCACCTGACTGGTTGGTAGTGCTCTCATACTCGATAGGGTGCCGTAATGCACGACGTGTTTGCTTATGGTAACTTCATTTCATAACAGTTCTACTGCAACATCAGTTTTCCATTATAATTTTCAGGGTATACAATTTGAAAAATTGTAAACGACCGTAGGCGCCACATTGCAACTGGAGCCACTGAGAAGTGTGACAAACCGGGTAGACGCTATACACAATAGCGCACTGTTTCCAGCTGTTGCAAAATTCGGGAACGAATGTTCGGATAGCTGGCCTAGAGCTGAACGTACATTTGATACTAAGGGTCTTCCACTTAGAGATACTTCGGGCATCTGTGAACAGCAGAAAGACTGCAGTGTTCTGAATAGTTTGGGCGGTTGAGTTAGCGTGTAAGATTTATTTTTAGAGTAATTCGAATCCGATGAACAAACTCCAGTCAGCGTTTTAATCCATGGCACGCTAGCCGCAAGATTACTGAGATCACAACAGTGTTTGTATCACGTAAGAGTAGAAACTAAAAATGACAACGAAGTTGAACAGCTTGGGCGTCGTGTTTAACATGTTATTCATAAACAGATTGAGGATGGTGTGGATGGATAAACAGCACCAGACACGGACGCGCCTTATCAACATCTGTCTCACCCCCACTTAATGGGCAAAGGATTAGACTGATCAAGTCAGATGCAGCACAAATTGACCTAACCACAGCAAATCCCACGTGACATCTGTACTTTGTCAATTTGATTTCGATTACAACACTCCTGCGAAAGGCAACCCGAGGCGTTTGAAACGTAGAGTATTACAACTTGCTTGTAACGTTATTCTCAATCTGTTTATCAATAAAAATGACAACCTTCTACAATCTGGCGGTCCACACAACCCCGCGGTCAAACAAGATGAGTAAGAAACGTTATTTGACCGCTGTGTTTCGTGGCCTGACGATACACGTGTTCATGCCTGTCGTGTTTTTACGGTGGATGACAGATCGATAATCTGTTGACGCGAGGTCAAGTGAGATGACAACAGCCAAATCTGTGTAGGACTTAGCAGCTGTCCGGTTGACCTCCCAAACTCATCGCTGCCCCAACCCCACAGTTTCGATGGCTCGTATTGGCTGCCACAGCGTGAGCGAAACAGCAACCCCTGCAGATCACGTCTGTTAGCTTCCATACGGTTGACAGGCTCTGTTAATGTCATAGTGTCTCAGTCAGGTCGTCCTGTGTGTGCACACACTCACAAACCTAGCTGCCCTGGAGTCCCAACGCAGTCAAGTCCGTTGTGCAGTTATCCCAAGCTTTTCCACTGCACTGGTACTGTCATTCAGTGCGTGTGAGGGTGAGCGACCTTGATGTTAATTTTGGAACAAAAACCCAATGGTCATTTAGTCCTTACGTTCAGTTTCAAAAATGTGGCATGCAAATTCCGCCAGATGATTTTTTGGCTAAAGGGTCGTTTGCACCTACAAGCTAAATATGATCAGAGAGTGAATTGAGTCAAGTGCTGATGATATTAATAGCTCGGATACTGTTAGCAAACGAGCAACATTCGTCATTAAATTACCACGTGAATGCAACCGAGGGTGCAGTCCAATTTGTTACCACGAGATGTTTACAATCAGTGTTCCGTTTGGGAGTAGTAAAACAAAAAGCCGAAAGGTTAAAGAACAAAACTGCTCTTCAGGTTCACACTGGTAGCCTATTGAGAGTGCCTATTGAGAGTGTTGTGGTAAAAACTTGAACTGTAACAGTATGTCCACTCCCCCTCAATCGGACAGGAGACAAGTATCCTAAGGGTGCGAAAACTGCCACGATTTGTTCGTAAATGAATCTGTTCGTCGCCCCATAATCCACGCATAGTTTTGGCAGAATATCGGTTGTGAGCAGACCTCTGTTCTGGCCCGACGAAATAACGCTTAAGCAGGCGGTTAACGCTAGGATAATTTACGTCCTATGTCTGACAACAATGTAGGGCGTTTTAGGCATCTGACCACGTCGACTCGAACACAGATTGTTACCTCATATGATCTACAATACTTCAGACTGAATCGATTTGATAGCACTGCGGGGTAGCCAAGTTTTGAAAACAACACATCAACGAGCTGCAGGATGAGATGCACGAGGCTACGGTGGCTTCTCACTGTGCGTTGAGTAAACACAAGACAATCGCAGACGGATATCATTTGCTACATCAACTACCCTCACGTCACAAGACCTTTGTTACAGTTCGGTGGAACGAATTGAAAATTAACTTATGATGAAGAATGTTGCTGCTTAATGAGTTACAGTCACCACATTTTCGAGACTGGTGGACGACCTTTGAGCACACGTTCGGACTACCGGCATGACTATAACCCTGTGCTGATTGAGCACGTAAACCAAAGACAACCTTTTCAAAATTGTTCGTTTTTGTTGACCCGATTTCCGATGCTGGTAGCCGGAATACGGCTTTGTCAATCTCTGCGAAAACATAAGGGGTGGGAACCACATATCAATTACTCATTAAACTCAACTGATTAATGATATTGTCTCAATTATGGTAACGACAAGTAGGGTGTACGTGTGGTTCAATGATCCAGCTTGACGGTGTTCGTCAGCGAGGCGACTAATTATCAGAAGGGCCACTCAAGCATTTAGTATCCAATGCACCCGCATAGTAATTGTAACTTGACTTTGAATACCCAGTTAATTTCGTAATTTGGTATGCTGATTCGAACTCAATCTCCTGTCTTGGCTTTATCTAGTTGGCCGTAGGAATCTGAAAACTGTCTAATCCAGATATGAAGCTAATGAGATGTGGAACATGAACCAAATATCAACAAGTGCTACTGCTTCATCATATGCACTTGTAAATCTACGATCCTGTCTATACTCGTATGGCCGTGTAGTGGAGGAAACTACTTGTGCGTGCTGAGCGTAAATGGTCACTTGGACTTCGGATCGGCGTATGTACACCATAGCATTGGTTCCGGTTCCCTGATCACTACTGTAAAGTCTGGGATTAGTGTCTCATTATGTTTGATACAGGATCCGCAGCAAGCAAATAGAGTCAACCTTCCAGTTGTAAAATGTAATCCGAACAGTTAAAAAATATCGCCAACTTGAAACAAAACGTCGACACCGAATGTTTCTCTAACGTTTGAAGTGTACCTGATGTGATGCGTGGTAGACTCAACATATCAGAGACTGTCTGGCTATTCATCCTTAATATGAAAGTAATGGCAAACGGTACGTGATTGATAAGTCAGTCATTCGAGGTGACAAGTGGATAACAAGCACAACAGCGCACTCAAATACGATCCTTCCTCTCTCATCTTATTCATCGCACACACGAGATGGTACACTAGATACCTTCATCTTGTACTAAGTACAATGTTGTAACTAACTATTATCAAATCTGTTTATTTTTACATTAGGTATGCCATTGGTGCATCATGTTTGACTGTGTTGCTGTAGCTGCAAGCTCCGCTTCGTTTCGAAGAGCTGATGTGACTGCCAGTTTAAATGATATGCTCCTACTATTGATCAAGACTTAAATGTCACGTACTGCCTGTTCTTGTTTTCACATAAGAGATGATCAGCTGAACGGGTTTGGCTATATTAGAACCATTGTTCCCACTACAACAGATTCGTTTGTTAGAAAAACCTTCGACGCTGAAGTGCTGATTCAAGCTAGCAGCATAAATTGACCGTTTGGGTTACGTTTTATAACAACCGATTCTTCATCAAACATAGAAGAAAACTGTACTCAGATTCCGCAATAATGATAAGACCACTGATCAAAGAATCGGAAGCAATGGTATCGGCCACCAAATGCCGATCGAACGAACAGCGAAAACAACCTAAGTGGATGAAGCTCAGCCAGGTAGTTCGCGTAGGCGCAATAAGGTCAGAGCGTTAAGTATATTGCTTACAGTTTGACGACTCTATATTACTTCCTGGGTGAACTCAAATCTTTGGCCTAGATTGTTTAAACTCAAGCTCCTTGAAACAACCAGTGGTCTCCCATTCGACCATATGCGCCGGTAGTTTAGCACCTCTACTAAAAGCTACTGCACATCAGACTATTTAATACAGAACAAGATTGTTGACATTTTGAAGAAAATATTGCGAGGTATCGGAAAAAGGGTGAAAAATTTCTTATTTATCCACTTGTGTAGCCACACTAGACTAGCCTCCGAAACACAACATACACGAAGAGCACGCCAACTGTGAAAAAAGATTATATACCACTAACATACTTCAACTCGAGGAAAACATCCAACTGCATATTAGATTTTTTCTTGCATGCCGATTGTCCGGAGTGGATGAGCAGTCATCGTATTTTACGTAACCACGGTTGGTTGAACGGTGTCACCTCTATTGGAACGGTATCAGGTGTCAGACTAGCAAATCCGATTATGTGGGGAATCACCAAACGACTTCGGAGTTTAAAATATGTTGTCCGCAGTTCCCTGATGAGTGCACCTCCACGGGAGGACAGGCGACAACTTGATCGAAACAACAGAAACAGGGAGACTACCTATCAGCGTGTTACGGAATAGCGCGTTCTTGGACAATACATACATGCCTGTGATCGCCACTTCTCCAAGAATCATCTAACGGATGTTACTGCAGTTCACCTGGCTAGATTGTCGAAGGACGATAAAGTCAACGTTCCTCAATAACGACTGCTTTCGCCGATGATCAGATAAGACCAGGTTCCGGCGTCTGAGTGACGTCTCGTTGGAACGTTGTGATAATCAGTGCCCGTTAAGAAAGTAATCGGGACAACCATGATGTACAGATTGGTACTAAAGTGAACTTCAAAAAGGTGTGTTTTGTAAGGACACCACCGAAAGGCGGCAAGCCGTAGCTTAGGGTGTTCACATTTAAGAAGGTAAGCGATTCAAATATACCGTCTGATAAACAAGAATCCGATCCTTACAAAAGTACACTAGTGATTTTTATTTGCATTCCCAGCATTACACGTATCAATGAAAGTCGGTTTCGGATGAACCTATGTCCCAGTAGTATGTTCACCGACAAAAATGTAGGCGTCCTTTCGCAGCTTGCATGTGCTAAACTGGTCTTCCAGTAATTCTGATTTAAACCAGGTCGAAAGGAAAGATGCCAAGTGTGATGCGATGTTTAAGTTGATTGTTCTTGTGAAATGGGAATGGAACAACAACGCTCGACTCCAATGTAAAGAGCGTGTCGAAAAGTTATATGGAAGCTTTCCAGAGGAGTGAAAATGACGTTTTCCACCAGCTGCTTGCGGAGGAAAACTCGCTAAGAACAGCCTGTAATTTTGTCGCGGTTGTTTCCCTGACTCTCTCCAATACCTTCTCAGACACAGACAAGCCTGTTCCACGTGCAACATTCTGATAACTACTGAGTACCAATATTTTGATGCTAAAAATGAATACACTACGTTTGAAGGGAACAAAAGTGTTAGTAGGACTTGGACGGTTAGTGATTGTGTTACATGGTACATATTACCCATGAAAGCGCCTTGTCGGCTTGTGCGAGTAATTGATGGAGGCAAAAGAGGTACCCTACGAGGGCAACTAAACATTGTTCAAAAACCATCAAGAGAGGTGAAAGTCAACCGACTGAGCTGGTCCACATACTGATCTACCTCAGTTTGGATATAGCGAAGCCACACTGTAGACCAAAAAGGCTGATGGACGTGAGCCTTTTAGTGAAATGAACCCAACCAAGGGTTATGACTAGAGGGTTGTGATACTTGACATATTCAAGTAGAAGACATTTGGTGACTAACCAGTAGTGAAAGCTGTCGCTTGTTTGGGACATAAATCTGAACGTCTCAGTATATCCTGTGTCCGAATTCGCTGGCTGTGGCAGCCAGTGCTGGTTGGAAGAGAGGAAAGCAGTCAAACATTGAATTGCACGCAGAATCAGAACGAATGACGCCAAGAGTGGTTGGGTACCCGAAGATTCTCACATAAGGGAAAATGGCACTGAACTGTGGTCAGTGGCTCCCGTATAGAACCGCTCTTATTTTTAAAATTTTCCACGTAAACACCTTCTCCTCGTCCTACGCTGAGTAGCACAGATTATTATACACACGTACACTGTGCAAACAACCAACACGTTTTACCGTTCAAATGAAACTTTGATTCGCAGGAGTTCCCTCATTGTGTTAGGCAGCACTTCTTCAAACCTTACATATAACTGGTAGAAGTCAGGTGTATGACGTTTCAGAACGAAACATGAATCCAACAATCCGAACAGGACGATCGAGACCGTCGTGTTGATGAGTGCAAGATAGACCACGTGCCCCGAGGTGCACGTTCATCCTTCTATCTCTAGGCCCAACTGTTTGAGTATAAGCAGTTAGACTGACTTGTACGAACCCCCCTCACACGTTCAATGACCAGTGTGGACTTTGTCAGTGCAACTATATGAATAATGTGATCGATCATTGAGCGCTCGATTGGTTTGAGTGAAACAATGTGACTGTTGTGGAGTGCACGAGGTGGTAGCCAGAGTTGAGTACGGCGAGGAGTGTGAAATACAAGTTTGACGCACTCTATCTGTTACAGCGCTGAATCATTTAACCTTCATGCCCATTTGAATGGAATGCTATTCGTGGCTGACTAACGCGTACACTGGTATAGCGACACTTTAATGCGTCGCAAGGATCTATTTGTTATTGATCCATGTCTCTAGAGTTATCCGAACTAAGCGTATTACAGTAGAACAAAGGGTCATAGAGTGGAAATAGAAACCTCGGAGTGGAGTCCTAACACGGTGAGGGCGTCATTCCAGCAGGTATTCCAACCGAGTTAGACCAGCAAGCGCAAGTGAACTGCGGTAACCAGATAACACTTGGGTAACGGAAAACTGAGATTTGGCCTGGACAGAACACACTATCATTGTGAAAAATACGGGGTGCAGTGAGCGTTCGCTGACTCGGATCGATTGGAATACTCGTCACTGTAGCCTTGGAACAAAGGTGGGGGACTGCAGTGTGATCTTCCTGTTTTCAGTCTGTTTTTCACTGCGCTAGCGTGCATTCAGTTCGGATTACTCTGCACAGCTAGGGCAATACCACAGGATGGTTTTGAGCCATCCTGATAGGGGGTTAAAGAAGAGTAGCATCGTGAGGCGAAGAATTGTTGTCGGGATCCCATAAGGCAAAACATTTTTGAGCCAATACTTAACTCGATGTTAACTGTATACACATCCAAGCAATTGCAGCACGCCTAATATGTAACGTTAAATGCGTGCGATGCAATTCAATTGGTAAGACACTCGGCAACCCGAAATAGTGGGTCCTGTTATGAGTAAGCTTACAAATGGATCTATCCTTGTGTGCACTTTAGGTGGTGCATGCTCTCAGACACAGGATCAGGACGATGGGTCATCCAATGTCAGGGCAAGCATACTTCTTACATGATTCGCCCACATCAGACAACAAACAGATTTCAATATGACTGTCATTACACTCTCTACACCCTTGCCAATTTCAATTAGGGAGTGCGTTACTCCGCAAAAGATCACGGATTATTTTAGTTAGGGTTGTGCCTCTCACACCACAGCCAGCTTAAGCCATTCGACCAATCGAACTAGGCGGATGTGAATCGAAACTTCTGAGAACATTCACATACAGAGAGAAGCATTAGACCAGGTCAGGCCGTCGGTTGACCAACCAGTAGTCCGAAGATGAAACAAGCTATTGATACGATTGTAAGTCTGGACTTGAGTTTAACATTAATCGACCGGTCTATTCTAGGCTCGAGCGCAGGTTCCATAGATCGGTTAAGTATAGCGCGCATAAATCTTGCTTCACACCAACATGTATTAGGGAAAACGGCACAGTGTTCAAGCAAAACAATCCCCAGCAGCGTACCAGAAAACCTGAGCTCGGGCTCACAACAGCGGTTGCTGTAAATAACAACAGTAGTACAGAGCCATTTCGGTCTAGTGTGTGTACTCTGATTGGGCTCACTGTAAGCGTATGTACACTATCTGTTAAAATGTAGCACACAAAAATAAAACGTGCGTCCCTACACGAGTACACATGAGCGCACACCCGAAGTCTAGACCTTTCACATCGTTCAGAACCGGGTTTACTAGCTGAAGACAAATGTAACACGCTGAGCGAAATGTTGTTAAACAAATAGGTTGATTTGGTTTCCTAGTGGAATAGACGCACGTGTGTCAATGGGAATGGAACTACACCTTTTTACATATCTGTTTCCAGTCACATCTGGAAACCATCCCGTCCATCCTTTTGTCCAAGAGTGTACGGAATATAGCAGGGTTCGCAGCCAACCTTTGCAATTGCTGCTGTTGTATGCTACTCGCGTCGTCGTATAGCCCACTATCGAGCTCAGTGTCATAGCTCCAATCAGATGAAGATTACGGCCCTGGCTGTTTGTTACGGAGACGCATTTTATCATTTCTTTTAATGAACGTCCCACTGACCTCGTAGAGAACAAATCAAAGTTTGTCACATCTATCCAGCAAATAGTCTTTGAATTTGCATAACGCTTCATCGGTTGGTATGCAAACAGTCAGCATAACTCCAAATTCTCATTTGAGTTCATGTCAACGGGTACTGGACACAGTCTCTTAACAGTTATGCACCGGCCATCCAATATCGATTAATCGCTGTGGTCGACAACTCATTCTCAAACTCAGCCTTGACGCACAATCTCAAAAATTACAGTGTAATCGTTGGGTCTGTGGAAATTCACTCCAGCCACATATCGATCTCTGATTCTGCCAGAATCTTGCTTCTGTCTTTTATAAGGCTGTGCTTCATAACTGATGCAATCCACATGAAGCCAAATGTAAGCGGCATTACACTTGACCCCGTTCAGAAGGACAGCCATGCGCTAGTCATCGCCCCTTTCGAATGCCTTAATTATACGTCTGCGCGTGTCGGGACTGATGCGAGCGTACTTGAGTCTGCCAGTCATGTGAACAAGAGAACCAATGAAAATGTTCTCACAAACTGGTTCACTCTCACATTACAGCTCGAAGTCTACCACGACCCTAAACCTCACTCCCATTGAATGTGAGATCCACGGAAAACCCGGACCAATCGTCACCCTTTACCTGTCAAAGGAGCCAATACGACCCGTAGTTTGATGAATTAGTAAGAATAGGGTCAGATGATCTGTGCTCCACTTTGACCGCCAACCCCGTTCTCATTAAGCAAAGCCGTTGGAACGCCCCCGAATAACCCGTACCACTTCCTATATCAAAGTAGCCAATGCGGAGTACTCTAAATAAGATTGGTTGTCCCTTCCGGTTAGTTGGGTCAGTTGCGTTCTTGCCGTCACGTGCAAGATTTTAACGTGAAAATTATAATGCACCAAAGTGATTTGCTTTAGTATGTAATACAAAATCTTGTACCTCAAACGGAAACGGATATGTAAAAAGGTATAGTCCAAGCCTAACGGATCGTAATGAATCGACTGCAAGACCAGAACTCTAGCGATCTGAAGCACGAGGTTTATTGATCCGCATACTTGTATGTGGACAATTCTAAGAACAAGCACTCTGCATGGCCATGAGATATATGTTAACCTTAATTATGGACTAGAAGACCGCCGGTTAACCTACGATACATTTGCTGTCGCCGGCGCACATGATCGAAACTCAAAACGGTATTTAGAATGGGATTACCTTTCGTGTTTCAGCAAAATATTTCATACTCAAAAAAGCATTTCGCCCTACTCGCATGGATGAAATGAAAACCTTATTTCCTATAAGAAGTCGAAAAGGACTACACGACTCACATTAGCACGGTTGTGCGACACACCAACGGTCCTACACGAGGCCAGAGCCAAGTCGGTACACTCGAGTATTTATGACGAACTGAAAAGGATAGGGGCTACCAATCATCCCCACCCCTTATTTGTGATGATCTACTGTCGGACTAATGAAGCTCAAAGAAAACGTCCTCAAACTACAATGGGAGTAAACTGTGGCAGAATGTCATCTCCAACATCTTGAGTGGAGGTAGGGTAGTGAAACAAGACCCTGGACCATCCCAGCAAGCTTTGAAACACAGGTCGTTTAACTGGTTTACATGAACCCATAGCTTGTGGTATGTACCGGAAGATGTGGGTGAACATTACCTGTGTAAAGATTCTCCCTAGCCCCTACTCTCTGATTGGTAAAAGAATAGTTATTTTTGCTTAGTAGTGGGCAAAAAACTAAACGGCAGATACAGTGAATCCAACTCATGAGTAGTGGTAGTAGTAGAAACGAACACTTGTTGGTAACGCAGGGTCACAGTTAAGCGTTCAAAATGGTGGTTGGCTCAAGGTTGGAGTTCCCGTCCTGGTTAAAACACAGATACATGCAGCTAATACGATCTAATGAGTGATGTCCGGTACTCCCAGTTACCGTCACACGATGGAAATATTCTACCAATCCTGAAGGATGTGACTGATTGTGAACAATAGCAACAATCGAATAGGGTTTCTCACTGGTAAGTTCCGATCAATGGAAACCGAATGACACTAAGAGCATGTTTTGATCAGCAAGTAATGAAGAAAGTGAGGCTGCCCTCACTGACAGTCAGATGTGACAAGGCATCGCACTTAATACAGTTAATCTCGGTCAACTTTTTGAAAATTATTCTTGTGTACCATTCGGATGTTTTTCTGACAGCGACGAGAAGAGTATGCACGAATCTTAGATTAAAAGTTTTGGCTAACAGCAATCCTGGATCTCGATCACTGTTGGCTTTCATGGCGCACAATTACGTACCGCCCGTACACATATGAATGATGCCTCGGATGTGGGACACCACTGTCGTAATCCATGTTATGCTGTTTTAATCATGAGTGTTACCGAACTTCTATTCACTAAAACAGCATAAATAAAAAACGGCATAAGACCTCATTAAGATATGACCCCAAATATTAGATTCACATTACATAACATGATATCAAGCGAGCTTCATGAACGGATACTAACTCTGGAGTTTATGCAAATGAATAAGCAGGCGTACACCATCCACGAAATCGTTGAATACAAATCACGTGCGACAATGAGTCGCGTTAGCGTACACAGTTCCACCAGTCCGCTCACTGACCAAATCTGCTCAAGTCTGAAACGATGCTCGTCAAACTAATCGAGGACAGAGAGCTAGAAAGAAAAATGATAAGGCTACTTAAATTTGTGATAGCGGATTCGAAATTAGGTCACCCGGTAAACAGATACAGGAGGCCTGGTCACCAAAATTAGACTGTGCTTTTCACACATACAACACAACAGTTTCTAACATATGAAGCCTTAAGTAACATACACACAAGTTACTAGCGGATTGCTAGGAATCATATTCTATTGGTCGGATGCGCAGTCACCATAAATTATTTGGACACAAGGAGGTTTTGGCGGGAAGGATTTCTGTCATCAATTGTGCACGTAAGATTACGTTTCCAGTTTTCATACCACAACCCCTTCACCAGAATATGTCACATAAAGAACATACTGAGTGGGTACCGCAAATCTATTCAAACTTAGCTTGGGTTGATGTTTCAGTTATGGCGAATACTCTAGCTACTTCACTGTCCCAATCGTGAGCAGTCCAAACACGACCCATAACGCCCTGTGGTTTGAAAGTCGAAAGCTTAGCTTGGACCAAGATTGCAGGCCATGCTTCTACGTGTTTTCTTTGCTTATAGGGATTTCGTCGATTGAACTATGGGTCACGAAGGTGCACGCTACTTTACCTATGATTTTAACTATTTTCCTCAATCACAAATGTCAACCATGTAGGTGTTTTGGAGTTCTAATGCACACAAAGAAGAAGGTACTCCACCTTTTCAACCCGATCAGTTACGTCGCTAATGACTTCCTCATATTCTGGTGTTTCACTTTTCCAATTGAAATATAGACTAATAGCCATATGGATCATGTATCGGGATCGTCTGTGCGCGCATACATTCACGAAATGTTCAATCCCCATCACCTGTAATACTGGTCGTCACAGGTTAACGAGAAAACAATACAACCCAGTAAGCAAACAATATAGCGTTAAAGTGAGTTATATCGAATCATGACCCTTCAAATCTTGACGTCAAATCTCAGTCTTTTTTCATTCGATTCCAATTTGCAAATTGCTAGAAAGGGGTACAAGGTTTTGGCTGACATAAATATATCATTCGCGATAGACCACAGATTCACTGATCAGAATGCTTAGTCCGCCTCTTTCGAGACGAAACATTACCAATTATCCGTAATCAAAATATAGCCCAAGTGTGTCGATTTACTCAATTCGATCAGAAGAGAAGTCCCAATATCAAGGCTACTGAGCAATATGAGTACTAATCATACGTTTATATAGTCAATTGTTTGCACATGATAGACCTATCATGATCAACACGCTTGCCTCGTGAAAAGCGCAGCTGGAGTTAATTGCCGGACTATGGGAAAGGTATTCACTGCCGACAAGCTCAGAGAGGAGCGTGACTCAATCACAATGCTTGATTCCGAAAGGGGCTAGCTGAAGAGTTTACGGGAGTGTGAAAACTGTGACAGATTGTGGGTGAAACTGAAATTATGTTTTACAAACTGTTGAACACAAGTTGAGGAAACATACCAACTTCGGACAATCAGTTCATCAGCATAGTATGAACGAATAGCAGAGTTAAGAGTAATAGCGCTAGTTCATGTAAAACTGGACGCATTACATATTTACAGAAAGATGTAGGTAAATACAAACGTGCGGAGTGGAAGGACGAAGTACTCGGTCCATTGTACACCGGGGTCTTCCTTACCGGTTGATGCGCCATTCAAACTGCAAATTGCCATGTAACTTCTATGCAGGCGAGTGGCGATAAAATAAATACATACATCACTCTATTAATAATAATCAGTACTGTATATTAAATACGAACTTACCACCGGGCATCAGACGAGGTTTCGCACCCAGCACAGCCAAATTTACATTGGCTTTTCGACCGTCTATACAAGGATTGGGATCTCGAATAGCCAACAGCGCATCCTCGCTACGCACCATGGTGACCTGATTAGAAGGGAATAATAGTATCATTAAGTAAAAATAGTGAATGCTTTCACTAATGGCGACTTGGTTACACTTCTGTCTAGACCCCAGGTGACTGACATGGTACGAGGTCGTAATCAGCATTTGTAAAATGTAAATAAATAACGTTGGTTTGGTAGGCTACGATGCAAAAACCAAAATCAATGGTAATGCGTAGTATCTACAGAGTCAAGTCAGACGAGTTGATCGGTCATTCAGAACTCATTCGAAGAACATTAATAGAATCCTAAGCATGAGAAGTATCATCCGACAAACTCCCAATACAAATGAGTTGTTCCAATTAGGAATGTCTGAGATTCGATTTCAGGCCGTTATTCAACTGAGAGCACATATGCAAGGAAAGTTAAATAGTACCGCCCGAGATGTCTGTCACTGATGCACTAACAGTTCCAAGTGATTCATCAACCCCATAGAGGCCTGACCGTAACATTACTGTCATAAGGTTGAGTCTGCCGTTTGTATGGAGGGGCAGTTTTGAAGAGTGACTATTGACCAGGGTGTACCAAGTCACGCTGCTCATAAGCTAAGAAGTACAAACAGTTAGATGGCAACGACTTCTTGCAGGAATCACGACAATATTCGAATAATGACAGATGTTCAAAGATGATTGTGCAAATTACAAAGTGAACGGTCGCCGTAGTGATAAGGCGTGGTTTAACAGAGTGGTACCAAGGTAACTGTCTTTGTGAGAGACGATCGACGGTCTTATTAAACATGGTTATGCATACTGCACACTGCAGATGAGTAAACCGTTAACCACAAGTAATCCGGTAGCCGGATGAAGGTACGACAGACAAGTAATAACATGCACATGGTTCTAACAGCATGAGAAAACGGTGTACATCCCATGTGCCGAAGGACTAGACTACACGAGTATCCGCCTAGGTTTACGGCGTACACATGTGAGCTTCAGCATAGATGGCCTCTGAAGATGTAACGTACACGTGTCCTTGAGAACGATTTGAGACATTTAAACCGAAGAAAGTCATCAGATATCAGCGGGGCAGATGTATTTCCGAACAAACCAGACTACAGCCGAAACATGCAGATGAAAGTATCAGGCCTGCAAAGCTAAGTGTTGATCCACGAGTTATAAAGTTCTGGAAATCACGATATCGAGGGGAGTTAGGCTACACTGCGAAGGGTTAGTTTCAGACTTATTGACTCAAATCATTTCGCCCAATCTACCGAGTTGAGGCCATCCGGTCGAGAGCGTTGAGGAGTAGGATTCTCTCTACAGCTGAGGCTATTGGGATCCGAATGTATAACCCACCCCTGTGCGCCCAGAAATGTTTTGTTCAGGCTCTGGATTTGCCCTGGCCAACCCCCCACCCGGTTAGCCTGTCAAGACCCATGGTTCAAGTGGGTACTTGATTGCAATGTGACATTGAACTGATTGACCTCATTAACCACACGTCCCCCGTTTACTCCCCTAACGTTTCTCCCATGAAATGTGATATAAATGTGATGTATTTAGCCTGATGATGGATCACTGAAAACGAGCATGTGCGCTACACATTGATTTTCAAATCTAGTGTTTGACTCCGAACCTGACAAGTATAGAGACGCTTACGAACACAACGTTATGAGGATTGAACATAATGTTATACAGAGGCTAGTTCTTTTGATTTTGGGTCTTATCCTGGTAAGCTTTTGAACAGAGGAAACTTAATTCTTGGTGTGTGCACACATGGATAGGAGCTGAAAAATAGGCTATTCAGATTTACAAAGACAGTCACAATTCCCATCTGGATCAAAGCGGTGTTGTCATTTAACTTCCGGGTTAATTTGGTTCAGACATATATTCACCTCGTATTTGATTGACTTGGATGGCTAGCGCTTTATGTTGGGTAACTGACATTCACGTTAACTTCTAATGGGTTGGCCACATAGTTGGCGTATTTTTGAATTCTCTCCATTGGTTCGTCTGTTGGTTTTGTAAACAAAACTGGAAAGGATCGGAGATTGCTACTTCCATTCTCGTCTAGAGTCAACGGTATATAACGCTAGTCCTGTAATAAACATCTATTTCTCATCACCAGTGTGACTAAAGCAACAAATTGAGTTGATTCGATCTAAGTCGAGTTCACAAGCGAAAAGCTTTCCCCTCTTGAAGTATGGTTCAGTGGAACTTTTGCGAAGAGTGTTGGTGACACGAGACGAGGAGAAAAAAGTAGCAAAAATGATTGTCAAGTATCACCCCAAGAACAGTTGGCGTCGTTTGGCCTAGCCAAATACAGATCACAGCACTGATAAACCAGTCGGCAATCTTTGTGTAAAAATCACAGACCATCTTCCGCTACACCACCAGCCAAATACAAATAGATTTTGACACGACTGTTAAAACGCCTGATATCTTTTGAAAACACATTAACCTAACCATCTTGACCTGTTGGATCTAAGAGAGAATGAAGCCAACCAAGATGGAGTGACAACGGTTTCATAGTGAGATGTTGAGAACGTTTATAAAACTATGGCCTTTGTGATCACTACCAGTGCAAGTTGGTCACGATCGTGGTGTTCGCAAGTGAGAGTAACAAGAAAAAGTGTTGATGTATAATCTGTGAACATCCATTCAGTATGACTGGGAACAGTCAACCTCAGATCGTCAAGTTGCCCTGCCTGTGGTCTCACAGGTATTTCAGTAGGTGGGCACAGTCTGAAAGAAATTCGAACAGCCAACCCTTCGCTCCCATCCACCCGACCTCCAGTCCTAAGACGGATTCAAGTACGGACATTGTGGCACTGAAAATGAAGACACGGGAGAACATGTTTTCAGACTGTCACAGTTATACAGTAGGAGACGATGGGATCAGATCGATACGTCGACTGGACATAGCGCAGAGAAACCAGGTCACTAATGGATTACTCAGCAGCTGTTTGGGCGGTCGCCTACGCCACGCTTGTCCATGGGTTGAACGGCGCAGATCGGAAATCGATCTGGTCGATTCAAAACCAAAATGGGCGTGAAGTTTGAGATAATCGCTTACGATGAGATATTATTCGATCAACAGCGTGATTCCGATAGCCTCAGCGATGCAGCTCGTTCCCATTATGACGGGTTTTGATGGGTGATCTGACACGCGATAAACCACCGTAAAAAAACCTATCCATGTTCATTTTTTGCCTACTTCCGGCTAGGTGCTCCAGAAAACAGCCGCCAACCAAGTAGAATCAGGCTATTTGACCTAGGTGTGTCATCAGAAGGGGTTAGTACAAATGCTTCGATCATCCTGGTGCCGGACCGAGCGGGCTGTTGGTCAACTCGATAGGTTCATCCAAGGGACGTACGTGATCAATTAATCGAGCTGGTGCTGTGAACAGCACTTGTGACGCCGCGAATGCACCAACCCATAGGTCAAAAGAATTTGGTACACTTATCATCAGTTTACGCAAGCGTATACCTCGAGGACCAGTGTTGAAACAAAGTTTATTGTGAGTACGTTGAGCAGAATAAATAAAGTCAATTTTTCATACAACAGGTGAACTCAGTCAGTCATTGAGAAGCCCCTAGATAAGTTCGCATGAAATGATAAACCAGAGAATATCACACTAGACGACTGGTTGGAGAGAAGTGCAAATGAGCGATCAGAGACGAAGGGTCCTAAAGAGCACTGGTACATTTGGATAGCAAACAAAGATAATGCCCTGACAACGGGCATCGGTTTGTATACCATTTACGGACTGTTTAGCAATAAAACAAAAATACTGTGACTATATGCAGTAAGCTAGGGAAATCATGCTTATCCGGAAGAAAAGCTATGACCACAAGTAAGCAGAAGAATTGCCGGAGCTAAAGAAGTAAATAGAAGCAGATACGGGAAAAGAAATAATCCTGTGTTTGCGTGGAGTAAACGCTTAGGATGAACACTGGGAAAAAACAAAAGTTAACAAGGGAATTAGTGTAGAACCCCCACAACTGATATACTAGCAACAATTATAGAAAGAACTGCTCACATGTGTGAGTCGTGAAGCAAATACGCTTTGGAAATATAACGGCTTTTGAACAAGAGGGTAGACGTGGTTGAACACAGCAGCCAACCAACAACTTGTGACAATCGTCTACAAAATAGAGGTTAATCGGAGAACCAAAAGAGTGGATCAACTGTTCACGTAGGAGCGTGGTTACCGGAGACAATACTGGGTTGAGTAGTTGGCTTAAACAAAGCAGTCTTGGTAACCAAGTGGTCACGGAAACTAGTGAATGTCGGCAAACTAGATTCCAGCCATAAAATATGATTGACCAAAGTTTCGTTTGAACGGTCGATTTTGATCAGACCAGATAGGCATAGCAACAGGGGTCAGTTGTTCATAACGGCCTAAACCTGGTCAGACGATATCGTGGCTTGAGCCACCGGTCATAGCGATGATGTCGGCGAAAAACACGCGGGAAAATAACTATCAAAAACAAAATAAAATAAAAGTGAGCAGAAGAACCTACAAATGTTGCGGAGGCGGGTGCTCCAATGACAGTGGCACGCTGCCATCTCGGACAGCGTTTCTAACTAGAGGTATAGGTGGTCACAAGACATCTAACTGGACAGACTACACCAGCTCAGTTTAGTCGACAGAAAGAGTTAACATGTGTCATGATTACGAAGTTATTTGACTGCCTCGTAGTTTTAACCAATTGTTGATGCCTATTGAGGCAAACGCCTAGCCAGTATAAAGAGTATGTAACTCAACCGCTGCGGTCAGTACGTTTTTATCATTTCACCAACTGACAGCTTATCCGAAGTCTTTCTAACTACGCGCTTATGATCACTTCTGTTGCTCACATGACCACACTCACTTAGTGTTGGTTAACTGGCCGAGACAACAATAGCCAAACACAGCCGATTTGTTTATATCCTTGTTCCGAACGGACCAAGTTTCTGAAACACGGAAGAAAAATGTCGCAAACAAGCACTATAAACCCTTCCTTTCTATGATAAACGGGCACTTTTGGTCCCATGAATGGCACGAACTGTTAAAAACGATTTCCTGGTAACACCTCAACAACATTGCAGGTTGGCGAGGTGGTGCCGTCCAAGTAAATGAAATGGTCGGCTGTGGACTGCTTTCGGTAGAGAAATTGGTGATGAGAATGACGCAGTCTTGAAGTATCAGGTTGTTCTTTGAAGGTGCGAAGTGTTTTCCATGTAGGTCAATCCGGTCATTTGCTCTATCCAGCATGAAATGCATGTCTTCGTTAGAGTGATTAAACGGAGCACATTACATTACAGCGTTGTGTCGAGAATAAACTCTAAGCGCATATTCTTTATGACAAAGTTGAACAGGGTGGGACAGAAGGATAGATCACACCGTTCATCAGCCAACAGATAGTAGGTTCCCACCTAACTTACTGCAAACATCTCAAGCTGGGTCCGAACAAACTGACAACGCCCAACCTCCGGTAGCAGACATCAATCTGATAACACACTGTAACTCTCTCGTTTCGTCAGCCGCATTAAGTTTATTGAAGAGAATACTGGTTCAGAAACCAAATGTTCCTTCGTTGTTCGCGGTGAAGAAGAAAAGCTCAGTTCCATTGAAACGGCAACCATATTTCTGAGTGTCAACCTCGATGGAAAAAGTTAACGGTGCTGATAAAATGAACAGATGTTGCCATCTACAAACTCACACTACGAAGAAAATAACTTGGCATCTTTTTGATCTTATTCGACCGTATCATATATGCGTAATGTGATTCCTCAATACAGTGCTGAAACTCCCCTTGAGTACGAAATATGTAGTAGGAAGTTTGCGCTCGGTATGACCTTGTGATTATGCTGAACGGACAGGAATAACTTCATGGTAATTTCACAGGTGAAGTTCATAGAGCTTCTCACAGATCAACCCAGTTGCTGTCTGTCTGTCCAGCAATAACTGTAAAGGTTTGATAATAGAAAACTGGAGAGGTAACCTGGTCAAACAGTAGTTCTGCACCGTCTGCACGTAACAGGTAGGTTCTCATGTGAACATGCAGATAATTTTCTACTGCTTATACAGTCAAAGCGTAGGTTGGCTTCATGCATGTTTCCAACACAGCTAATTAGGAGAAAGTAAATGATCATTGAGACGCGGGCGATCACGCGTAGAGTAGGCTGGTTGATAGTTCCAGAGGTTACACAAGTTTCCAATCCACCTGTTTGATCACCACCATCGCTACTTCTCTGATCGTGTTCTACACCGTTAGGTGCCGACAAATCGATTTTGTTCACATCCGTCCAACTTCCAGGTACTGTTTATTTGGCCTCTTATTTAACGCTTAAAAAAGTCAAATTACCCCGGTTTAGACCATTTAAGTTCTTCCAATGTTTCCCTCAGCCATCTTGATTTTGTTCCATTCATCCATAATTGATGCAACTTGCATCGTATTCATCAGTGTTGTTGCTGCAGTTTGTTTCATTACGGAGGTGAGCATAAGCCAACACAAACGACAAAGGCGGACCACGGAACGTACCATCATCGACCCGAGCAGTCGACAGCGCCCGCTCACTTTCACCATCTTGCTCTCCTCTTGGACGGCAGAAGATGCGACCACGTCAGTCGCAAAGCGCTGCACGCAGTAACAGCAAAAAGTATCATCGGACAAGCTGAGTTGAACAGGTTACTGCAAGTCAGACACGTGGAGGTACTGCAGAGAGTCAACACGCACATTAACACCTACACACACGCATCTACAAACAGCTAAAAACAGATGCCAACTGCCATGAGCGTTTGTGACCGTTGGCATACATGCGCATGTACAGTTGTTCAAGGCCGCACACCTTACCGATATGGAAGCACAGTCAAATAGAAAACAACTTGAATGAATAGGATTCAACTGGCATGGATACAGTCAGATGAAGTGTGTTTGAGTGTGACCTATACTGCACGTGATATGAATGACATGTGAGTGTGTGGCCTAAGCCTTACGGCTAAAAAGACGCATATGAAAGACAAACGCTGAGTGAGCCAGCAAAAATGTCCTGCAGAGCATGAAGAATTTCATAGATGAACGCAAATAAGCTTTCGTGGCTTGAACGACTGCATTATTAGAAATACACGTCATCCTATGAATCAATTTATCACATCCACACGAATGCTGATAGGACACTTGTACAAGAAACCAATTCTGCAATGTTGATATTTGCTAGAACTGCAACAACTTTTGATTCCCTGTTGAAATAGGACAGCAGAGACTACCAATGTTCATCTAAAAAAATGAGCACTTGTGGACTTTTGGATTCCAATGAAGCACGGCGACTTAGTGGAACGATTCAGGGGGTTGATGATCGCTTTGGTCCTAGAAACTTGCTTATGACAAGCCACGTCACAATATCATCAACCACAATCGGCCAGCGCATACGGTACTCCCTGACCATCTATTACATCAAATGAAACAGAGCGCAGTTCCCAGGTCTCCCGGTTTAATTTTACTGTTGCCGCTGTTTTCAACTCAGTCAAATCTGTAAACACCTTGACAATTATTAGTTGTCCGGGACTGAGAGGGTCAAAGCGACGGACGATGTCATCGGAGTCAGAAGCTCACATTACAATGTACAACAGTACACTCGACTGTTTGATTACGTTTGTGATAGTGTGGGAGGAGTGCATGACATTTGTACCGAGAAGCTATCAAAGCCTGAACGAGGAATGGCAAACTAGTGAGCCCAAAACCCTGGAAACAATATGAGGAACAGCAGTTAGACAAATATCGCACCAATGGCGACCAGCCTGCCAACGGATTGCTCAAATGCTTCCAAGACCGCTGCATTCACGGTGCATGAAAGACGTCCGTGAGGTTAACTGTTACTCTAGCAGCATGAACTAGCTCAAATGTTATTGGTCACGTGCAGTTGCATTTTGAACAATCCATTACTGGATCCAAACAACAAGCACTGATAAATATCAAGTTCGTAAACGTATCTGAGGGGGGATTAGCTAACAATACCTAAAAGAACCTTCGCAAATCTTAAAAAAATATAATCTTTACGAGCACGAGCAACCACTTATTGAGAACTAGCAACAATCCGCCGTTAGCTAAATGACTCAATAAGATAATCCAGCGAGCCCGACAATGCAACAGCTGATCGCATGTAAACAGGTATCTTAAAGGATGTCATCTACCAGATCTCCGGTCTAAGTGTTGGCACGTGCACATGGTTGAGTGAACTATCGCGATAAGCAAACTACAGTGAAACCTCAACTAATTAGAAGGAGCTCAGAAGCAAACATCTGTGTCATCACTGATACAGGTCGCTGGTAAAAGTACTCCAACTTAAGCCTAATATATTGGTACATAACGAATAAAAATTCCTCTTGCCTTTATATTCTGTCAGACTGTAAGGACCTATAGAGGAATCCTCAGAAGCAACCTACATTTGAACCATCACTGCTGAGCTAGTAAAAGCACATACTTTGTTGCAAAAGTACACGACCGTTCCATCTTATGACAATATCTACCTTATGAATACCGTCCATAGCTGATTAACGCCTTCGTATTCCCGACGGTCTGCTTCGCTCCATCTTGTGATGGCCAGGATTTGAATTCTTACCAGGCTGTCAACAGGCAACCCTGTTGACCACTGCGCCACCGACTTCACATTTGGCACAACATGATTATCACACTAGGAGAAGCTGGCTGCAACATTTTTGCGGATGCGAAGGCCATGATTAAACAGAATAACAAGTCCATTGTTTGCTACAAGAGAGAGAAGGATCTTTGCTTGTGCTATCCTGTCTCCAAGCTGGTCAGTGAAAAACTGTTGGATTGTTTATAGGTGTGAAGAAAGTGAATGGAACTAAACCAGGTGGAAATCTAAAGAAGTTGCTGACTGTAACCATTTCAGCAACGAGTACTGAAACAATATTTACTCAGACGCCCAGTTAATGATCTGTGAGACTGAACTGGTATAACGGTTAGGAAACTTGGAGTGCCTGTTGTCTTTCACTTATGTGTTACTGGAGTAATGTTTTAAGACTCCCAGCCGATTCAGCCGTAACCATAAAGTTGTGCAATGCGAGTTTAACGAGCAGTTATTGCGCGGCGCGCAAAGAAACGATCGGTGTCATAGTTCATGATGACGTGACTACATGGCGTTGTGATGTGTGCCGCCGCCAATATACTGGCCGTTCTGGGTTAGGAGGTCATAAACGTACTCATAGTGTACCGTCGGTAAAGACGCAGCGAGTATGTTAGGCTCTGGTAGATAATATCTGTATGTCCATTCTGTTGTTGTTAGAGGTTGCACTGACCAAGTTCATAGTCGTTTGGAGACTACTCCGTCCCTCTGTTCAGTAACTTAGGTGTTTTCTTTTCTTCAGCCTTACTGATGTATTGTATGGTGAATGGTTTGCCTGCTCCTTTCGTAGTCCAATCTGAATTTTGTTTTTCATCCTTTTCTTCTTTAGAATGGGCTGACACGCACTGCTATATTGAAATGCTTCTTGTGTTACATTCCATATATCTTTCTTCTCAGTTTAGATCTTGCCACTACAGTCTCACTCGCTCTCTGCTTATTCTCCGAGAGATGAGGGTTTCCTTTTTCATGCTAGCCAATCGATTGGCTAAACATCATTCGTCGGCTGAACACAAAAGCCTCACTCACACACTGACCGGTCTCATTCTTTCGGGGTTACACTGGATATGTGGTGTGTGGGTGGAACCGTAAGTGGTGCAGCGCAAGTCATTGGCGGTGATAGTTAAGCGCAGGCGCCCCTTAGCTTCAGTCACTGAGACAGGCTAATCTGAATCGGATGCCGCCAAATGTGGTTGCCCATTTTAAGTCCGTCAACTCCCCGATTACTAATAAGCTTTTGGAAAATACTGCTGACCATGTTTAACGAAATCGGGGAATTCAACCAGGCTGAGAAATCCTAAACGCAGGAATGTCGACTGGAATTAACAGGAAAATTATCGTGTCTCCGAACGAAACGATTAAGCACCTGACCAAAACAGTTGGGCGTCCGGGTGTAGAAATTCGGTCGTGCATACTGTTATTTCAATGGATCATCAAGAAGGCCCGACCGGAGATCGAATCTCTGTCAGAGAAAGGATATACACGAATAGGGTTGAAACCTGGGTGTATTGCTTCCTTTCAGAAGAGGCTAGCTGGGAAATGTACCTAGAAGAGACAACTGTGAGGGTATAGGAAAGGCGTTTGAGTCATAGTAGCTAACTCATTATCCGCCAACATTTTCCATAGCAAAAGAATAGCATGATAGAGAAGTAGGCAGTATTTTGCTTCGAAAGCATTTACAGTAAAGTTATATACAAAACAGAAAGACGACCGCGTGAGAATTAGGTGGCCACTTCAGGTACTGTAAATCTACAACTTGCTTCTTTCATTTCGTCTCAGCGTTTTGACATCCAGTCTGAAAGCATGTGCGGATTTGACATCGAAATTCCCCCAAGCTGGCTTAAAATTAACTGCCCGAGTAGGCTTTCGAGTTGTACACCACGGCATTTATGTAGGTTAGCAAGCTCGATTGATTTTCCATATGAATGCAGAACCACAGATTAGTTTGGAAAAAAACATTAATTTCCTCGTCGAAGTAGCCATGCGCTCGCTACGGACGACATGAGTTGGGGACATGGTTTTGTTGGAGAAACGTAAGCCGTTGCGAATTTAAAAATGCAAAGAACTGGAAGCGTTTCGTTGTTTGGAAATAAAGGCTACTATCTGGCCTACCTTATACCAAACCACTTCATTCGGTTAAAATGCTAAAACTACGTAAAAGTATCCAAAATCGGCGCATGTATACCGCCAGTGTGTCAGCTGAACCGTAATTCCTCCTTTCAGTTATCACGACAATGGTACTTTGCCGCGTCAAGCTCATCTAGATTAAATTGTTCTCACCAAGGAAGCAAACAGTCTGTCCCTAACATGCCCAAGAAAAGCAAAAATGAATCCGCACTCCCAATCGATTACTCACACCACAACCTTAGAGATTCCTGTAGAGTTCAGTGCGAAGTTCTTATGGAGATACCGAGTCTATGTGCCGAGATGAGCTCCGAATCACTGGTTGTTGCGATGGAAACAAATCGTAACATCTCCCAGCTGTCTGGCTTTGAAAATATTGCACTTCTTTAACTTCGGTTTGTCTTAGTCACATTAAGTAGTAAAGTAAATCACTTTCCGGACTTCTAAAGCTGTTCAACAAACTCTCATGAGTTCACAATTACCTGCTGGAAGGCCAAAATCTTCTGCGTTTCGAAATTGCTAGTTCACTCGGTGGTGGAGTGACGTGAACGGAGCAAACGTAAAAGGAAGTGCCAGCCACATGGAGTTTGGATATGTGACGGTGATTCCACGTCCGGATCACCCGTAAAAGAAGCCCAGAAAGTTCAGTGTTGAGTGGGTGATCACACACCTCCTCAAGAGGCCTGACAACTGCGTGACCAGCTAAAAGTGGATTAGCATTTTAGCCGTTCGGTATCACCGCAACCTGCAATGGCCGTAAACTTACAATGCTACTGTCTTTTTTGTACACATTTTTGGGAGAAATCCATTCTCTTTAGAGGCGATTCAAACGGTACACAGCGTACTGCTCCCTAGAGCGATCTGGTTTGTTATTAGAAGTGAATTTCGTCGACATGCTAATGAGGGATATATCTTTAAGATTTACGATGGCCGTTTGACTGCGCCGGGGGTGTATGCGCATATATTTCACCACGGCGTGCGTACACACCGACACCAAAAATGCCCTCTGTGTGGCAACTGAATGTGCAGCTACTATCGGTGCTCTCTTCCTTATACCAGCCAATTTTGTAACAATGCTGTCCTTCGGTAATATAAGACTACACTCCGTGCCTCTGAGCATGTCAATTCTACTTGGGGTTGAATAAAACATCACGTGGGGTAGACAGTGCCTCAAGGACAATCGCGCGCAGCTGTGACAGACCGAACGTGTCACTGTTCCGGAAGTCGCTTGTACGTGTAAATGCCATCGATCGGGAAACTGGGGTCGCAGTTAACCTGGATGTTCCGAGAGGACGAACCAACGCAAGATATCGCTAAAAGGCAAATAGATAGCCTATCTTACTAATGATGCAAGGCGAGTTACCTTTTGGTATTTACAGTGTGTTGCCCCAAGTGGGCCGCTTGCAAGGCACTGTTTAATATTGCAATTTCTTCCGGCCAGTTGCCACGTCAATTGTCTCAGTTTCCTAATGGATATAATGAGTCTACATCTGATAACACAAACGATTATTTATTTTGGCCTTCTTAACGTGTCCACGCGCGAGTAACTTTAGGCACGATGTGCGCCCCACGTGATGGTTGTTTCGGCTCTACACTGAATGGTTCCACTGATCTGTACGGAGATGATTCAACACCATACGATGAACACAGGAGAACACGTCAATGTTAAGAAGCTGTTGCTAACAAAATGAGTTTATGTAAGGAAAAATGTGATGTCAGTAGCGGCTGTCTGTCATGCCTCACTGAGAGGGGCAATCTTTTGACGGGCAGTACATGAAAGAGTCTGCATATAGCGATTCTACCATGCGATAAACGAAATATATTAGGCCCCAGAGATTAGCCGAAGACACCGTGACACATGTATCGGACCTTTGACTTTGAGATGCTCCAACATACTAACAATACATTCTTACATGTGCAGAAGTGAACTTTGAACAACGCACGTCAACCACTCAACGAGAATGTTCCTCTTCGGAACAAGTAATCGATTTGCACGATAATCCATCGCGATGTATCTGTATAAAGAGGCTAAACGCCAATTTGTTCTGGGTCTTTATTGAACGGTTTTAAGTGATCACGTGGTACGCACAGTACAGGTTAGTTGTAAAGACGACACCAGCTAGCGTCCTCGAAACTCAACGCAAATGCATGAAGTCGGACACTTTATGGTAAAATGCGCTATGTTCACAGTTATGCGGGAGAGTCTAGATCATACTGAAATGGGTATTTTCTCAACAGGCCACTCACCTATTTTTTCCCTCGGCAGCATCGATGCATTATTAAGCACCAGCAGATACTTTTTGAGCACCGAAATTAGAGGACTAGAAGGCAGATTTTCAAGCTAGAAAGGTTTGCATGTTCAAAATAAAACATCCGGCCGAATTGTGTTATGTTAAACAACTTGTGAGAACAATTAGTTCGTCCTATATGTTTTTCAAACCCATTAAGAACCCAAAGTTATGAGACATCAACTAACGTGAAAATGGTAGGTGTAGCAATCAGTATTCTGGGACCAACGAAAATACAGACGACGGGTTGCAAACGTTAGCCCTGAGGAGATAAATGTTATGTAGGTGGGTCCACTTGAATTTATGTTTTGTTTCTTATTCATATGCCTTTTTCAAAGTAACCGAATCGTAGGTTCATGCGGTTTGACAAATTTGATCACTGCACGTTTAATCACTTGGTCACTAAGCCTTAAAGCTCGAGTAGATACGGCATACCTTATGAAATAATAAATAAAAACGAATTGTATAATTGGTTAGAGTAAGTAGAATCGGAACGGCAAATTCCACACCATTTTTCTTTATCTAAAGCAAGTGACACTAGTCTTGTTTCGACAAATACTCGCAATACACTCTTCTCATTGTCTCATTCAGATTTACGGATCCTTCGATGTTTGTAGTTGAAGCTAAAAATTCCTTTACGCAACTAATGACACCAGAAAGAAGAGAAAGTCTGTACGGAAAAAGTGACTGCAATTACCTTTACGACAGCGTATTCACCTTTACTGGTGCGATATGCGGGACGTTGTACCACACAGCCAGAGGTCACCTCTTTGATACACGATGACAGATACATGCCTTTAGCATACTGTCGACAATATCAAACCCACGCTTGTCCTCATTAAACAGTATCTAACGTGTAATTCGGGCGTTGTTGTATACAACGTAATGTATACAATGTAACCTTCAAGTTGACCATCACTCACATTTGATGGTAGCGTTCGCATTCAAATAGACTTTCCAGCCAGCCTCTTTCGAAAAGAAGCACTAGACTCGAGTTTCGCTCTCATTAGAGCTCGTCAGTAGTGCATATCCTTGCCACGGCCAGGATTTGAACTCCGGCCATTTCAATCATGAGGCAACCGTGTTGACCACTGCGCCATTCGCCTCACATTAGGCACGACCGAATTATCAAATCTGGATGCTCAACCACTCTCGCTTGTGAACAATGATCAGGTTGCCCGGTCGTCTCGAGAGGAGACACAGTAACTGTCCTGTTAACTCCAATCGATAACCCCGCGATTAGGACTTCCAAGACAGGTCGAGATCACTTATCTCATTAATCGCTTTATTCAATTGGGTTTGATACTTCAATGCTGACTACTGTTTTAATAGATTCCATTAAAGGATCGTACCTTATTGTTCAAATAGACGCTGGAAACCACGACGTGCAGAACACATGCACGATAGTGGTTCCCTTACAAAATAGTAAAGATGCCATACAGGAACCACAGAAGATCACTACCTGTCGTAGTCACATACACATTTCACCTAGGTGAAAAACGCACCGAATCACCATCAGGTTGCAACTAAAGCCGAGTGAGTTATAGCGTAGCAAGCACGCTTTCGCGATCGGCCGTAGAGTGACTTAAAGCGCAGACAGGTCAAAATCCTCACGACCGCGACCTGAATCACGTAAGTATTAGCTCGATCTCGATAAATCCCCTGGCTAAATGGGGTACCGAATTACAGTCAAATTAGAATGAGGTTTGGGGGGTTCTAAATAGGAGAGGTAAAAACATTTGGCAAGGATTAGTAAGCAGAAAATATGGTTTCAGGCATCCCTTAAAGTGACTACTTACGTTTGATGTTAGCCTGTTATGACGAATAGCAAGTAGGAGGTCACTTAGGACCGACAAATACTTGTAAGTGTAAAGATTCGGACATTTACCTGGAGTGTGGTGATCAGAATGTTCACTTTACAGATATACGCATCAAAACCCATACAGCGATCCGATGAACACCAACTCCACAGCAAAACTGAAGTATAGCGCCTCAATTCAAAATACCCAAAATAAGACGAAATATAAATGGCGTTCACACTAAAGTAAACGATGGCCTAAACGTTTTAAAACAAAACTTAGGTGAGAGGCTAGCACAATTGGGCAAACTGGATAGGTTGCTTCAGAGGGGCTGAAATCAAGATAGAAACAATTAGCACTTAACTCATGCCATAAGACTATCAGCTTGAGGCTCTCGTTCCCTATATGATCCGTTAACACGACAGTCCGAGTTGCACGTTGCCTGCCTCCCCCTGCGATAATTTTGCCTGACGTCAATTCTCACACCATATCCTTTTATCTTAGCCTCTCCATGGATACATCAAAGCCACTGTTTGCATCTGTCGATGACAACTGTTGTGAGCAGCTCAGACAGACTCACTAGGTGATGTGTAATCAGGGTGTTCACGCTCACACACAGTCACCATAAGGGTATTGAGACTTTAATTTACGCTGCAGCATGTACTGATCCGTCTGATCCATTAACCTTATCATTACATTGGGGAGGTTCACCGTTTATGCTACAGCTGCGCTCGTGTACTACGATCGGCATGGTGGATTCCAGCTTGTGCTCTCATTTGGTAACCGTGAAGACTATCGCATTAGGCAGGACCGAATTATCAAGTCTAGTCGTTCAGTCACAATCGTCCGCGAGTAACGCTCAAATTACTCGATCGCCAGTCGATGGGCCACGATTAGAACCTCACTACCAGGCTACACTTGTTGAGCGGTGTACTGATTTTCTGCAGGCAGCAGACGAAAAATCTAAGGAATTAGAATGGTGAACGATTTTGCAAGATTATATATTCAGGGTTGATTGTTATGTAAGCAGGACCCCACTCATTCAGAGACAAATCACTCCATGCACAGTTGCAGAAGAACAAAACAGATGCGTTAAGAGACTGACAGCGGCTAGCTGTTGCGTCTATCTGTACAAAACGCACGAGAAGTATAGCAACGTCTTCAAGTTAACTACCAAACACTTGTGTTTTAAAGAGGGCTCTGTATAAATACTTTAGTCTCGGTACCAGGTCAAAAGTAGGAAAAACATGTTTTGATATAACCAATGCTCAGTTACACAAAATCAGTCTCAGATGAGGATGCACGGAGTACCGTAACCATAGGTCACAAGTGGAACGGCGGTCTAACGATCACTTTGGAGCCAGACAGTCGTCAATCAACTTCATGATTACTGAAGTGCATCAGTTGGAGAGGTCACCAGTCACAAATTCGAACCATCGTGTAACTAGCCAAATGTCCTACCCGCTTGAACGCTAATCTTATCAGCAACGATTGGTGCAATGACAGTTTGACTGCCCAGTTTCGGTTCCACCTTGAGATTCCAAATAGGGAACCAGCCAGGGTGCAGTGTGGGTTAGATGGTGAACGCAACCTGAAACGTCCTCAGTTAAGGTTACCATATTCACACTGTATCAACTTCATATTTAAAGACTGTCGTTCCTAAACAGCAATATGATCCCACTGTGCTTTTGAAGTAAGCTTGCTACAGATACTTTGAGAAATGTTTTCTGCTCCTTCATTGTTCTACAAAACAAAGTATTGTAAGTCAGATCACGTGGGCAGGCACTCAAGCGGCACAATAGATAGTTGTCGTGACAACAACCTTCCATGTGCTACGGGACAACTAAACATAAGCCTTGTTACTAATGCTTAATCGGTCGGCTGGACTGTTTCGGGTAAAAACCGGTGGTGTTCAGCGCATAACTGGAACAAATTTTCACTCTCATTCATTATTTTAATGGGTTAGTCAGAAAACGAAAACTTTACACACCGTCGGCCGTTTGGGCGCAACCAGTATAAAATTCCGTAAATGAACAACACAGAGATCGATCAGGAACGTGAGTCATTGGTAATTAAGACAATCAGAATAAGACCTAACAATAAGATTGCTGCCTGAATTAGCACAACCATTACTGCCTCCCTCAAGGCGATCGATCAACCCGAGTACTGTTACGACAATCTTAGTCTGAAGGTATCAAACTGATAACCAACCTACTCCCCTTATAAAAACAGTCGTCAGACATCAACTCCGTCTGAACGAGAAGATATATACCACTGATAAGCCTCGACAGAGAAAAGCTTCAAAAGTCGTGCAATTCTCCAAGACAATTGTGGGTAACGTTCGAGTGGACAGGAAACTCCGAATGCTTAGCACAGTTAAACGATTCCGTATGGTGAGGGAACTGGTCCGATCCCAAGGGTTTCAGTTGTGAAGATTCCGATAACTTGACAGTGTTGATCAGACTATGACTAACACTGTAAAGTGGGCCAAACATAGTTGGGAGCCTTCGCTACGAGCAGGGCTAGAACCCACGACCAAGACATCCTGATTAGGACGGGACGTCAAAATGACTGCTCAGCAACACTGTCAGTGAGAGTGGAGTCCTGTGATCGCGTCAAATCAACAAATCACAAACAGCCCACAGTTGAATATGTAAAATGATTTGATCACATTAAGGCATTCGCTGAGACGTGCAATACAACTCACGATAAAGCTACATAATGTTATGTTTTGCAAACAACCATGGTACTTTACATCGCACAGTGCCTATGAATATACGGATCAAACAGACCATGATAGGAAAGTAGTTGATACCTAGTTACTGTTACAAAATTGCAAAACGCAATGACAAAAACATCAATCCCCAAGTATGTGCGCGCATGAAACGAGATCAACTGGCCATCCCACGACGTGACAGCATACAGGTTAAGAAGCACACGCACACGAGAATGTAGGTTTCCCGTCGATAGGCTGATATTCAGGGGTAGAAAAACAGTTCTCTTGATGCTAAACAGAAGCTGTCGGTGCAAGCAGGTTGTTGGTAATTGTGCCAGACCACGAGTTGGAAGAGTGCTTTGGCACGAGAGCGTATGGGAGGTGACCAAAAGAATGTAAACATCAAAATGTGCAAGTTACCGGAAATAAAAAAGAACGACACTCAGTCTTGAGTAGACAGGACGAACTAAGAGCCCTTGGACTTACGGTTAGTGCAACGAAGAAACCTTTGGAGCTGAAAGCAAAGCTTGTGATGGACGTCCATACAAGAGCCATAAGGACAGTATCGCGAGAATTCCTCTGGTGTATTGTTGAATGGTAAAACATTCAATTCCTATCGTGCACACACCTATCCAACGGAGCTTAAAATGATAGGGACTCTCATTGTATAGACCTAGCAGTGAAGAAGGATTTTCACCATGGGTGACCTTAATACGTACAACCGGCGCTGATATAATCTTTGGAAATATGGGGTGCTTTGACAGGAAAACAGGGATGGTTTTGGGTGTTTCCAATGACGAGCGTGGAGGAAATGATTAGTCAGGCGGATGGACGGAATGTAACCAATCCTGTCAACAAGGCGCGTAGATTGCATTACCAGGTATCCCACAAGAATGTTAGGCTGCGTTACAACTTCGTTGCATGAACAGTAGATACTCTCAAGCTACGTAACCAGGGTTCGAGCAAAATAGTGCCCGTGGTGATTTGCGTCATCATCAATAGGCCGACTTATTTCGCAAACTAGTTCTATGGCTTTCTCATTGATCCCATTAGAATTAGACCGAAAAATTATAGTGACATGTCTCACAAAATCCGAACAAAGCTTGATAACAAGGGAAAGGGGATGGAAAATGGACAACTTTCTACGGCTCAACTTACGAAGCCATATCCACGACTTTTGCCAGTCTGTCGATCCGTGATCACGACCGCTTCCTCAATTGGGCCAAATTGTTCGAAGAAGCACCGGAGACTATCGTCAGTTGTGTGATAAGGTAGGCCACCCACAAAAATCTTAGTCAAAGTGGTGTCTTTTTGCAGATGACTGGCAATGGTCCCGTTGCCGTTTCTTGATCCTCCTGTGTGTGTCATGTTGGCGGAATTCGGTCGGGCCTTCTGGGGTTGTATATCGTCACCGTTGCACGAACCGTTACCGATTAGGTGTGGAATTGTGGAGTCCGCTGAGCGTTTGAGCATTCGTGGCGTGGCGGCTGTATCGGATAGCCGGCTATTATGGCACTTCTGCCAATAGAATGGCCGATCGGACCAGTTAATTGGTCCAAGCCGCACTCATAAGGCGATAGTCGCTCTCGCACGTGCGTGCGTACGATGTTTAGGATCGACAAACAGACATTAAATGTTGCATATGCACTGTACGAACGCACTACCAAGGCTCTACAAGGCGCAGTATGCCATTGGTTGTTACGCTCGTGTAAAGACGTTCATGCGTGTCCGTATATCGATCACGTACGTGCGCACATCCGCTCGCCTGCTCACGCATTGCGACCGCGGCCATATTGTCGAGATTACCTCATATCCACACCGTTCCGGAAGGCGATCGCACGGGAGTACCCTGCCATCTAGTTTACCCAGCCCAAACCGCCCACGTATTTTCAATATTACCTTAATCATCCGCATTCTCCAAAGCTGTCAACAATTTCGTGTTAGGGCCGTCTTGGCTCACGCTGCCTTATTGTATGCGGAAACTTAGGCAAACAAATTTTTGCCCTACCCACTCGAAATGTGCACATAATTCGATGTTCCATTCGATGTTCCATTCAATCATGCCTTCGTTATCCAGTACTCTCCAGAGCCTCCGCGTTACGGATTGTTAGTCGCCCAAGTACTGTGCGGATGCTCATAGAGACTGCATCCACAATGACACGACGGATGTTTCTATGTACATGTCGTTACGACCAAAGTATTGTGCTAGAAATGACAACCTGCGAGGACGGAAATTGTCGGTTTGCTTGCCAGATGCCTGTAGGGATCGGGGCACCTTCCTGTTCGTGTCATACTTCATTCGTTTGCCTTGTTTAACAGGTCTACCAAACGCTAGCTGAGTTACCAGAACTCTCTCAAACACTTACAACGATCAGTACAGCCGGAAACGAGGCCAGAAGTCAACCGCTGGTAGCTATCTTGTTAACTGATGAGTAGTCGGGGATTTGGTTTATTTTCAAGTTGAACATCACTCATATTTGATCGCAGCCTTCTTTTTTTGTAAAGTAACCGATGTCCTGTTCAGTGCTGCACCGCGAGAAAACTCTACTCCAATGAGTGTTGATGTGTTGGCTGAGCAGCACGAGCGTTTGCACTCAGTTTNTTTTTTGTAAAGTAACCGATGTCCTGTTCAGTGCTGCACCGCGAGAAAACTCTACTCCAATGAGTGTTGATGTGTTGGCTGAGCAGCACGAGCGTTTGCACTCAGTTTTCAAATTCGTCTGGCCCATTTCAGTCAGAAACAGCGTATGTCAGGGTTTTAACCGCTAACTACTGCTTATCAACAGTGTATATCCTCATCCAGACAGGGTTTTAACTTGCTGTTTGTGTTTAGCACTGGTAAGTTGATGATCAGTCTTTAACGTCAAACTCTTTTATCTTCCGATCCGCAACTCTTTCGCATTAACGTACAAGTCGGCCTTTCGGTGCGAGTGAAGAGATACTGATGGGTATTAGAGCTAATGCGGCCGACTCAATTTGGCGTGTTCATTGCAAAAATGAGAGGGAACAGTTAAACGAGCAGTTGAGTAAACCAAACCTGGAGTTTATACTCGTTTAATTAGGTATGCGAAAGTTTCCCTATGACCACGAGTCCATCTTGAACGCTTGGCATTTCCTCTAAGCCTAGCCTTCGTATATTTTGGGCACAATATTACAGCAGATTTTATATCTGAGTTGGGTGTATTTAGCCCCAAACATGACTGCTGATTAACTAGTGGAACCCTCGCAATCCCATGAACAACGTACGAAACACAGGATGGGTTTTCTCAAATGTGGAATACAGAGATGAAGGCGGCTGATCTTGATCGGAAGACACAAGGCGAATAGCAGAAGCGGAAATTAGGGAAAGTTGGCAGCTAGTTAAAGGCCAGTATTGACCACAAACGAGGAACCGGGCATCAGGGAGGGCTATTGGGTAGGTCACATGTGTAATGTAAATCACATGGAGACACTCTAAACGTGTAGACTGAATGAGAGTAGCGTCATCACCTATCGTGTCGGTGTTGCTCTGGCCACCACAGTGAG